>JAODAL010004824.1:0-151177 GCA_025379985.1 Phyllomedusa bahiana | reverse complement strand
CCAAAATCGTGATGCAGGGTTTGAACGGAGCGTTGATAACCTTGGGTTGTCCTTTTCCTTCGGGCCCGGATGACATGGCGTCCCCATTTTCCCATAAAGAACTTAAATGTGCTCACTGACCCAGAACAGTTTTCCATTTTGCCACCCCCTTTTAAATGACCCTGGCCCAGTGCAAATGGCTGAGCTTGGGAGTTGCTTGAAATGGTTTTCCTCTTTGCACGTAGATTTCGCGGGGAAGGCGGAGGGCCGGTGGATTGTGTTCATGACAATGCTTTTGGAAGGATTCCTGACCCATTTGTATTTCCCTTGAAGTGGCTTTCCCTTTTTGAGGTGCAGTGACGTTTAAGGCCCGGAGATCCGAGATCCATTAGTTTTGGCCTTAAACCTTAAAAGACAGCGATTGTTGCAGATTCCTAATCTTTGATGAGTTAATTTAGGGTTTTTTTATGATAACTTTAAAAGTCTTTGCAAATTTTCGGGGTAACACCATCCGGTATTGCTGCACTATCTTTCTGGCAACAATGGGGGAAAATTTGGTGATCCTTTACCTTTGGCTTCAGAGGACACTGACACTCTAGGAGTCTTTTTTAACCAATCATGTTGTCAATTCACCAAATTAGTTTTGATTGGTCTTCCCGCGTTGGTATAGCTCAATGCATTTTTTCAGCCACTTATTGCTTTTTTCCCCCAATTTTTTGGGGCCTTTTGTAACACTGTAAATTTTTAATAACATTTTTTTCCTTTAAAAATTTAATTTACTCAGATTAAATTTTGATCTGTCATCTATGTTCTATTCTAAATAAATATTTAGTTTTGGGACCCCCACATCATTGATTCAGTTTTTTCTTAATTTGTTTAGTGTCCCAACTTTTTATGGAATTGAGGTTGTAAATACTTTACTTATCTTGCACTGATTCTGACTTACAGTTTATATAACTAGCTTCATAGCATGTTTTTGCATTCGATTGAAAGAGTCTTTCTTAATCTTCAAAAACAAAATATACATTTTGTTTTCACAGGCCACAGATAGTGATAATTAAATACTTACATAGTAAGTACGGTTAAAAAAAGAAATATGTCCATCAAGTTCAACCAAGGGTGGGGAAAATGGGATGAAATGAGGGGGATAGGGAGTTTTTTTAAACCTAGTTCCCTCTACTGATGAAGACTTTGGAACCCATAAGGCAAGAATCAATCTGCCCTAATGGAAGATTTCATTCCTGAACCCAGAGTTGCCATCAGGCTGGATCCTGTTTTTTTTTTCCTGCTGTGACCAGCCCCACAGGCAGGCTATTCCACAGATTAAAAGTTCTCATAGTGAATAAGGCTTTTCTCTTCTGAAGACTGAATCCTTTTTTCTCCAGACGAAGGGAATGTTTTGAGGGGGTTTTACATGAAATAGCTGTTCACAATTCTTTTTGTAGGAGTTAATTTATATATTTATATTAATCATTACATTTATCATGTCTCCCAGTAGCAGTGTATTCTCAAGACTAAATACATTTAATTCTTATAACCTCTCCTCATAACTGGGATGCTCCATTCACCGTATTAGTTTTTTTTTGTCCTTTTCACTTTTTCCGCTCCAGTATAGCCCCTTTTTATAAATTGGAGCCAAAACGAACGCAATTAAATGGGCCGCGCAATGCTTTATATAATGGAATATTACATCCCTTCCCCACCCCTTTTTTTTTACATAAAATCCCGTGGCCTTAGAGGATGATGTTGACACTGCATGCTGTTCGTAGTTATGATCTACAAAAAAGCCCAGATCCTTCTCAATAAGCGATTCTCCCCGTTTTTTTTCCCCCTTAAATATATGCCCGCAGATATTGTAACCCCGATGTAGAAATTTAATTTATCCACATTGAAACCCCCATTTGCCAAGTGGATGCCCCAAAAAGTCAGTGTGTCCCGGGCTGTTGCATTTATGAACATTTCCATAAAATTTCACTACACTTCATAGTTGGTATCATCTTAAAAATAGAACGTGCATTAATACCCTTTTTAAATTTAAAAAAACTTTATTAAATAGAGGGCCCCGTCCGACCTTGGGGTACACTGTTTAACCGGGGACCATTAGTCCCCCCCCCAAAACTTTCCACTTTAAAAATTTAAAAAAAAATTTTTTTAAAAAATTTTTTCCCCAACCCGGGGGGGGGGTTTTTTTTTAAAAAATTTTTTTCCCTTTTTTTGGGGGGGGGGGGAAAAATTTTTTGGGGGAATTTTTTTTTTGGGGGTTTTTTTAAAAAATTTTTTTTCCCAAAAATTTTTTTGGGGGTTTTAAAAAAAAAAGGTTTTTTTTTTTTTTCCCCCCCAAAATTTAGAAAAAAAAGGGGGCCCCCCCCCAAAAAAACCCGGGGTTTTTAAAATTTTTTTTTAACCCCCCCCCCCTTTTTTTAATTTTTTTTTTTGGGGGGGTTTTTAAACCTTTTCCGCCCCTTTTTTTTTTTAAAAAAACCCCCAAAAAAAAAATTTTTTTTCCCCCAAATTTTTTTTTAAAATTTAAAAAAATTTTTTTTTCCCCCCTTTTTTTTTTTAAAAAAATTTTTTCCCCGGGGGGGGTTTTTTTTTTAAAAAAATTTTTTTTTTTAAAAAAAAAAGGGGGTTTTAAAAAAAAAAACCCTTTTTTTAATTCCCTTTTTTTTTTCCCAAAAAAAAAAGGGGGGAAAAGTTTTTTTTCCCCTTTAAACCCAAAAAAACCCCCAAAAAAATTTTTAAGGCCCTTTTTTTTTTTTAAATTTTTTTCCCCAAAATTTTTTAAAAAAATTTTTTTTTTAAATTTTTTTTTTTTTTTAAAAAAAATTTTTTAAAAAAAATTTTGGGCCCCCTTTTTCCTTTTTTTTAATTTTTAAAAAAAAAAAAATTTAAAAAAAAAAAACCCTAAAAAATTTTTGGTTTTTAAAAAAAACCCTTTTTTTTTTTAAAAAATTTTTTAAAAAAAATTTTTTTGGGGGAAAAAACCCGGGGGCCCCCTTTTAAACCCTTTTTTGGACCCAATTTTTTAAAAAAAAAAATTTCCCCCCTTTTTTTTTAAAATTTTTATTTTTTTTTGGGGGAAAAAAATTTTTTGGGGGAAGGTGGGTTTTTTCCCCCCCCCCCCTTTTTAAAAACCCCCCCCTTTTTTGGGTTGTTTTTTCCCCCAAAAAAAAAAAAAGGGGGGTTTTTTGGGTTTTTTTTTTTTGGGTTTTTAACTTTTTTTTTTTTTTTTTAAAAGGGTTTTTTTTTTTTTTCCCCTTTTTTTTTAAAAAAATTTTTGGGTTTTTTGGCCCCGGGGGCCCCCCAAAATTTTTTTTTTTTTGGGGGGAAAAAAAATTTTTTTTTTTTTTTTTTTCCCCAAATTTTTAGGGTTTTTTTTTTTTTAAAAAAATTTTTCATTTTTTTTTTTTGGGGTTTTTTTTTAAAAATTTTTTTGGGGAAAAATTTTTGGGAAAAAAAAAATTTTTTTTTCCCCCCAAAAATTTAAAAATTTTTTTTTCTTTAAAAAATTTCTTTTTTTAAAAAAATTTTTTTTTTAAAAAAAATTTGTTTTTTCCCCCCCCCCCAAAAAACCCTTTTTTTTTTTTTTTTCCCCCCCTTTTTTTTTTTTTTGGGGGGAAAAATAAAAAAAATTTTTTTTCCTTTTTTAAAAAACCCCCCAAAAAAAACCTTTTTTTTTTAAAAAACCCCTTTTTTTCCCTTTTAAAAAAACCCCCCTTTTTTTCTTTTCCCCCAAAAATTTTTAAAAATAAAAAACCCCTTTTGGGGGGAAAACCGGGTTAAAAAAAATTTTTCCCCCCAAAGGTTTTCCCCCCTTTTTTTTTTTTTCCCCCCCAAATTTTTTTTTGGGGGGGAAAAAAAAAAAAATTTTTTTTTTGGGGCCCCTTTTTTTTTAAAAAAATTTTTTTCCCCCCTTTTTCCCCCCCTTTTTTTCCATTTTTTTTTTTTTTTCCCCCCCTTTTTTTTTTCCTTTTTTCCCCCAAAAAAAAACCCGCCCCCTTCGTTTTTAAAACCCACCCCGGGGGGGTTTTAAAAACCTTTTTTAAAAAAAAACCTTTTTTAAAAAAACCCCCCTTTTTTTTTTTTTTTGGGCCCAAATTTTTATTTCCAAAAAATTTTTTTTGGGGGGGGCCCCTTTTGGGAAAAAAAATTTTTAAAAAGCTTACCTTTTTTTTAAAAAAATTTTTTAAATTTTTTTTTTTTGGTTAATCCCCCTTTTTTCCCCCTTTAACCCCTTTTTTTTTTCCCCCCCAAAATTTTTTCCCCCCCTTTTAAAAAAAAAAACCCCCAAAAACCCTTTTTTTTGGGCCCCAATTTTTTCCCCCCCAAAAATTTTTAAAAAAAAAAAAAAATTTTTTTTAAAAACCCCCCCCAAAAAAAACCCCCCCCCCCCGGGAAAAATTTTTTTTTAAACCCCCGGGGGAAAAAAAAAAGGGGGAATTTAAAAAACCCTTTTTCGGGGCCCCTAAACCCCCCCAAAAAAAAATGGTTTTTTTTTTTTTTTAAAAAATTTTCCCCCCCCTTTTTTTTTCGGGAAAAAATTTTTTTTTTTTTCCCCCCCCCCTTTTTTTTTTTTTGGGGGAAAAAAATTTTTTTAAAGGGGAAAACCCCCCCTTTGGGGGGGGGAAAAAAAATTTTTTTTTTCCCCTTTTTTCCAAAAAAAAAAAAATTTTTTTAAAAAATTTTTTTTTTCCCCCCCCAAAAAAGGGGCCCTTTGGGTTAAAAGGGGGGGTTTTTTCCCTTTTTTTCCCCTTTTAAAACCCTTTTATAAGGTTTTTAAATTTTAAAAAACCCAAAAAAAAAAATTTTTAAAAAAAATTAAAAAACCCAAAAATTTTTTTTAAAAATTTTTTCCCCCCAAAAACAAAAAAAAAAAAAATTTTCCTTTTAAAAAACCCCCCAAAAATTTTTTAAAAAAAAAAAAAAAAAATTTTTTTTTTAAAAAAAAAATTTTTTTCCCCCCAAAAAAAACCCCGCTTTTTTTGGGTTAAAAAAAAAAAAATTTTTAAAAACCCCCCCCCCCAAAAAAAAATTTTTAAAAAAATTTTTTTTTTAAATTTTTTTTTTAAACCCTTTTTTTTTTTTTTAAAAAAAAATTTTTTTTTCCCCCTTTTTTTAAAAAAATTCCACCCCCTTAAAACCCTTTTTAAAATTTTTTTTTTAAAAAAAAAATTTTTAAAAAAATTTTTTTTCCCCCCCAAAAAAAAAACCCTTTAAAAAAAATTTAAAAATTTTAAAAAAAAAAAAAAAAAAAAACCCCCAAAAAAAAAAAAAAATTTTTCCCTTTTTTTAAAAAAAAAAACCCCCAAAAATTTTCCCCTTTTTAAACCCCCCAAAAAAATTTTTAAAAAATAAAAAAAAAATTTTAAAATTTTTAAAAAAACCCAAAATTCCCCCCCCCCTTTTTCCTTTTTTTTTCCCCCCCCCCCCCCCAAATTTTTTCCCAAACCCCCCCCCCCCCCCATTCCCCAAAAAAAACTTTTTTAAAAAACCTTTTTTTTTCCCCCTTTTTAAAGGGTTTTCCCCCCCGTTTTTAAAGGAAACCTTTTCCAATTTTTTTCCCCCCCCCAAAAAATTTTTTCCCCCCCCCCCCCTTTTAAAAAAACCCCACCCCAAAAATTTTAAAAACCCCCCTTTTCTTGTTCCCCCCCCCCAAAAAAATTTTTTTTCCCCCCCCCCCCCTTTTTTTCCCCTTTTAAAATTTTTCCTTAATTTTTTTCCCCCCCCCAAAAAATGAACCCAATTTCCCCCGGGGGGGAAAAAAACCCCCCCTTTCTAAAAACCCCTCTAAAAAACCCCAAAAAAAAAAAAAACCCAAAAAAAAAAAAAAACCAAAAAAACCAACAAAAAAAAACCCCCCCCCCCCCAAAAAAAATTTTTTGGGGGGAAAAATTTTTTCCCCAAAAAACCTTTTTAAAACCCTTTAAAAAAAAAAAAAAACCAAAACCCCCAAAAAAACCCCCTTTTTTTTCCCCCAAAAAACCCGGGGAAATTTTTAAAACCCCTTTTTTAAATTTCCCCCCCCCTTTTTCCAAAAAAAAAATAAAAAAAAAAAAACCCCCTTTTTTTTAAAAATTTTTTTAAAAAATTTTTTTTTAAAAAATTTTAAAAAAAAGGGGTTTTCCCTTTTTTTTTTAAAAAAAAACCCGGCCAAAAAAAAAACCCCCCCAAATTTTTTTTAAAATAAGGGCTTAAACCCTTTTTTCCCAAAAAAAAAAATATTTTTTTTTTGGGGGAAAATTTCCCCCCAAAAAAAAAAGGGTTTGTTTGGGGCCCCCCCCCCCCCCCTTTTCCCCCCCAAAAAAATTTTCCCCCCGCCCCCTTTTTGGCCCCCTTTTTTTTAAAATTTTTCTTTTTTTTGGGGAAATTTTTTTGGGAAAAAAAAAAAACCCCCCCGGGGGAAAAAAAAACCCCCCTTTTAAAAACCCAAAAATTTTTTAACCCCGGGGTTTTGGCAAAAAAAAAATTTTCCCAAATTTGGGGGTTTGAAGGGTTAAAGGGAAAATTTTTAAAATTTTTTTTTGGGGTTTTTTTTGGGGCCCCCCTTTTTTTAAAAAATTTTTTGGGGAAATTGCCCCCCCCTTTTAAAAGGGAACCCCAAAATTTTGGGGAAAAAATTTAAGTTAACCCCAAAAATTTTTCCCCGGAAAAAGGTTTTTTTGGGCCCGGGTTTTTTTCCCCCTTTTTGAAACCCCCAAAAAATTTTTTTCCCAAAAAATTTTTCCCGGGGGGTTTTTTTCCCTTTTTTTTTTTAAAAAATTTTTTTTTTTTTTTTTTCCCCCGGGGGTTTTTTTTAAAAGGTTGGGGGGGGGGAAAAAAAAATTAAAATTACCGGGGCCCTTTCCCCCGGGCCCAAATTTTGGGTTTCCGTTTTAAATTTTTTTTCCCCCCGGGGGGGGGGGGGTTTTTTCCAAAAAAGGGGGGTGGGGGCCCCCCCCCCCAAAAAAAGAAGGGGTTTTTGGGGTTTGGGGGGGGGGGTTTTTTTAAAAAAGGAAAAAATTTGGGGGGGGGGGGTTTTTTTAAATTTTTTTTTTTGGCCCGGGAAAATTTTTTCCCCAAATTTTCCCTTTTTTAAATTTTAAAAAATTTTGGGGGCCAAAAAACCCCCAAAAAATTTTTCCCCCCCCCCCCTTTTTTTCCCCTTTTTGGGGTTTTTTAAATTTAACCCCCTTTGGTTAAGTTCCCAAAAAAAAAATTTTTTTTCCTTTTTTTTTTTTTAAAATTTTTTTTAAAATTCCTTTTGGTTTTTTTCAAACCCCCTTTTTCCCCAAAACTTTTTTGGGGGGGAAAATTTTTTTTTTCCCCCGGGGTTTAAAAAAATTTTTTTCCCCCGGGTTTTGGGGGGGCCCCCCAACAAAATAAAAATTTTTTTTAAATTTTCCATTTTTTTTTTTCCCAAAAAATTTGAATCCCCCCCCTTTTTTTTAAAAAAAATTTTTTTTTTTTAAAATTTCCCCAAAATTCCCCCCAAAAAAAATTTTAAAAAAAAAAGGGCTTTCCCCCCCCCCAAAAAAGGGCCCCCTTTTAAAAAAATTTTCGGGGGGTTTTTTTAAAAAATTTTTCCGGGGAAGGGGAAAAAGGGGGAAAAAAAAAAAACCCCCCAAAAGGGGGGAAAAAAAATTTAAAAACCCCCCAAAAGGGGGAAAAAAACCCCCCAAAAACCAAAATTTTTTTCCCCTTTTTGGGGCCGGGTTGGGGGGGGGGGTTTTTTTTTTTTTGGGCAAAAAATTTTGGTTTAACCTTTTTTTTTTTTTAAAAAAAATTTGGGGGGTTTTTCCAAAAAGGGGGGAAAAAAAAAAAACAAAAAAAATTTTTTTTTTGGGGGGGTTTAAAAGGGGAAAAAAGGGAAACCAAATTCCCCCCCCGTTTTTTTTTTTTTTTAAAAATTTTTTTTTTTTGGGGGGGGGAAAAAAAAAAACAAAAAAAAAAAAAGGGGAAAAAGGGGTTTTAAAAAAAAAATTAAAAAGCCCAAACCCCTTTTCCCCCTTTTTCCCCTTAAAAAAAACCAACCCCCGGGAAAATTAAAAATTTTTTTTAAAAAACCCCAAAAAAAAAAAAGGGGGGGGAAAAAAAGGGGCCAAAAATTTTTGGGATTTTTTTTTTAAAAAAAAAATTTTTTTTTTAAAAAAAAAATTTTAAAAAAAAAAACCCCCCTTTAAAAAAAAGGGTTAAATTTTTTTTTTTAAAAAAAAAATTTTTTCCCTTTCCGGGGGTTTTGGGGGTTGGGGGGGAAAAATTTTCCCTCAAAAAAAAGGGGCCAAAAATTTTTTTTAAAAAATTTTAAAAACCAATAAAAAAGGGGGGGGTTTAAAAAAGGGGGGGGAAACCAACTTAAAAATTTTAAAAAGGGGCTGAATTCCAAAATTTTTAAAATTTTTAAATTTTTTTAAAAACCCCCCCAAAAAAAAAAACCCCCCTTTTTTTTTTCCCCCCCCTTTTTAAAGGGAAAGGGGGCCCCCCAAATTTTTTTTTTTCCCCCTTTTTTTGGTTTAAACAAGGGGGGGGGAAAAATTTCCCTTTTCCCCCAAAAAAAAAACCCCCCCCCCCCAAAATTTTTAACAAGGGGGGGGGGAAAAGGAAGCCCCCTTTGGGGGTTTTAAAATTAAAAAAAAATTTTTTGGGAAAAAAGGGGGAAAAAAAGGGGGGGGCCCCGAAAAAAATTTTTTCCTTTTTTCGGGGGTTTGGTTTCCCCCAAAAAATTTTCCCCAAACCCAAAAAAGGGGCCCCTTTTTGGGGGGGAAAGGGGGAAAAATTTTTAAAAAAAAATTTTTAAAAAAAATTTTTGGGGTTTTTAAGGGGGGGAAAAAATTTTTTAAAAAACCCCCCCCCCCCCCAAAAACCTGGGTTTTCCAAAATTTTGGGAATTTTTTGGGGGGTTTGGGGTTTTCCCCCAAACCCCCCCAAATTTTAAAAAAATTTTAGGGGGGGGGGGGTTTCCCCTTTTAAGGGGGTTTAAAAGGGGGGGGTTTAATTTTTTTTTTAAAAAAAAAACCCTTAAACCCCCCCCCAAAAAAACCCCCCCCCAAAAAACCCCCCTTTTTTTGGGGGGGGGGGAAAAAAAAAAGGGGGGAAAATTCTGACTCCCAAAAAAAGGAGTTTTTGGGAAAAAGGGGGGGGGGGAAAAAAAACGGGTTTAAGGGGGGGAAAGGGTTCTTTTTTTTTAAAAAAAAAAAAGAAAAATTTTTTACCACCCCAAATTTTTTTTTAAGGGGGGGGTTTTTTTTTTAAAAAAGGGGAAAGGGGTTTTTTAAAAAAACCCCCCCCCCCTTTTTTCCCCCTTTTTAAAAATTTTTTTTTTTAAAACAAAAAAAAAATTTTTTTTTTGGGGTTTATTTTTTAAACCAAAAAGGGGCCCCCAAATTTTAAAAGGGGGGGGGGGGGGGGCCATTTTTTAAAAAGCAGGACAAAAAAAAAATTTTTTTTTTTTAAAAAACCCCTAATATTTTTTGGGGAAAAATTTGCTCCCGCAAAGGGTCTATGCAGAGTGCGAAAAAAACCCCTGGAGAGGAGGGCAACCCTGCCTGGTTCCATTCTGTATTTCAGCCGTTTTTGAGGGAAACAAAAGGAAGCCTGATGGTAAATGAGGGGGGGAGAGTAGAGAAACCCGGGGTGCGCTAACAAAAGGGCCACGATCCCCAAAGCTTTCAATGTATGAAAAAGGGAAAGGGCCAGTTAAGGGATTTGAAAGCCTTCTCGGCATCCAAGCTAAAAAGAAGCATGGGGTCTCCTTTCCTATTCTTTTCTTCAATCAGTCGATCGCCCTTCTGGTATTGTCCCACCCTGCCTACATGGGACAAAAACCCCCCCCGGTCCCTTTTTGCAAACCCAAATTTTGCAAAAAAAAGAGGGAAAAGGGCTGTTTGCTTTTTGGTGAAGATTTTTAAAATCCGATTTTAAAAAAGGGTATGGGTCTGTAGCTGCGCCCTCCCGGGGATCTTTATCTGGTTTGGGAAATTTTTGTGTGAAACGAAAAGAAGCCATTTTGGTGGAAAAGAAAAAAGGCCCCGTCAAAAAAAAAATGAAAACCTCCCATATAGGGCAGAAGCTGAGACTGAAAGGTTTGGTAATCAGCCTCTTTTTTTTAAAGATTTTTAGTAAAGGATAAAAACAAAATGACGTGGGTTCCCTCCATTTTTAATCAGTAAGGTTTTAAAACCAAACAGCTGCAAACTTATATTTTTTTAAAATGGGGGAAAGGTTTAATGAATATTGGTTTTCCCTTTCCCCCTAAAAAACCCGCTTGCAGCTGCCCCCGAAGGGGACCATCAGAAAAAAGGTTTTCCGTAACCCCGGTGAGTTAGGTACTGGGGTAACAGTGACAGAGGGTTAGTGCCAGCCTTTTGGTGACGAAAAACACTGCTGGTTAAAACCCAAACCCCCCGTTTGTAATAGGGGGGCATTTTGTCAGATTCCTCCATTAAATAACATGGGGAATTTAAAATGGGTTTTTTAAAAAAAAAACAGAAACAAAATTTTTTTAAAAATTTTTTAATAAAAAACTCCCCAAACAGCCCTTGTTTTACCATTGTTGTTTTCAGATGAAAGTTAAATTTTTCATTTCATTTGGAAAAAAAAAGGGCCCCAGTAAGAAGAAAGAGTGGAAAAGACACACAACCCCAAAATGCGAGGTTTTTAGTGTGAAGTTTCCCCAATTATTGGCGGTTTGGGGAAGCATTTCAGTTTAAAACCCAAAAATGGATCCGTAACTGTGTTTTTTTAATTTTAAAATAGAAAAGCCAGTACAGAAAAGCAACCCTTTTTAAATCAATAAATGGGGGTCTTTATCAAAAATGATTGATGGGAAAATTTTCCCTTAAAAAGTCAAAACCCTTGCTTTTTTTGTACTGCATTTACTTTAAATAAAAAACACAGAAAGCTTTACGCCCCTTTTGGGGTTTATTTGTGAAGTTCTTTTTGGCGTTGGCCATTTTATGGTGTGGGATTTGAACAAATTTCATCCCGTGCTGTCCAAAAACATTGAACTGTTTAGGGTTTTGGGGGGCCATGTAAACTGCTGGTGTAGTTTTCCCCTGGTTTTTTTTATCAAGACCAAAATCAGCGGGAGCTGTTACCCCAAAAAATTTTAGGGACCTTTTTCTTTCCCCCTTTCCAAAAAGTTTTTTTTTGGAGATGAAATTTTAATTTTTTAGCAAGACTTGAAAAACACCACAATTTTTTGGGCCATGTTCACATGTGAGTGGTATTTGAGTTGCTGTTTTATTGTTATTTTTGCATTAGTGCAATTCCCATTCTTATTTCTTTTGGCTTTTAAGCCTGTGGTTTTTGAAAAAGGTGTTACGTTGGTGTGCAGTTTTTCATCTAATTTTTCCAAACAGTGGGGGTATTTGAGTTTTGCTTGCAATTTTGCTTTTCACCTGTCAATTTTTTTTCCCCGTTAGCATAAAGGCCCGATATGCCCGTTTGGGTTTATTTTTTGGGCCAGCCCAAACGGCTTGTAAACCCTTTGGCCCCCAAATTGTGGTGTTTTTTGGGTTTTTTTAAAAGCCCCTTTTTTGTATGTTTTTTCTGTAAAATTTTTAGCAAAGGGCTTGGAAACCCGCCAAAAACGGCCAAAAAGTACCAAAATTTCCGGGGTTAATAAACCCAGTTTTCAATGTGCTTGATTGGCCAGCAATCTCGCCAGGGCCTTTAAACCCTTTGAGAATTATGGGGTATTTTCGGGGGTTGAGAGACCACCCGTCCCCAACAATGCAGGCGTTGGGTTGGGGGTGTTAAAAAAAGCAACCGAGCTTCCATAACACTTCTGCAGTTTTTCCCCCGGCTGATCCCCCTCCATCCCCGCTTTCTTTTAAAGCAGTATTCTGCAAAAGGGGCCCAACCAAGTATTTAGTGCTTTTAGGCTATTTCAACAAAGGCTTATTACATTGGATTGCCGGGTCTTAAATACGCTTCTGAAATCAGTTTTTAAAATCAGGGTTTTCAAATAAAATTTCCCCTAAGGGTGCCGTATTTGTAATGATTTGAGGTCACCATTCCAAAACTTTTTAGGGGGTGAATCGCTCTAAAAAAATTGGGCATGCCAACCCTTGTTTTTCCGTTTCCCGGTTGCCGTCGGCAATCCCCCGGCGGCCAATTCCCCCCACAGGGGAAAAAAAGCGTGTGTGATGACGAGCCGTATTTTTTCTATTGAAAGCAAAAGAAAAAAAGGCTGTGAATTTTTTTTCTGACTGATTTTCGACGGTTGACGATTTTCAAAACCTTCCCGGGAAAAACGTGGCAAATAAGGGTGTGAACGGGCCTTAATGTTAAAAACTTTTTTTTTTAGCCCAAAATTTTCTGTGTTCCCCAAAAATTTTTAAAAGTTTTTTAAAAAAAAATTCTAATTTTCTGAAAATTAAAAATTTTGGGTTTTCCCTTTCCCGAAGGTTAAACCTCCCAAGATTAAAATTTAAAAAAATAATTGAAAAAAATTCAACTCTGTTGTTAAAGACTATATTAAAATTTTGAGTTTTACCTTTTTTTAAAATTTAAAATTTCTTGGGAAAAAAAAAAATTTGGCTGATATTCTAATTTATTGAGAAGCACCTGTAGCAGTATTATTTAAATTCTAGTTTTAGCACTACTTGTTTTGATGGTTTTATGTGGGCCAAATGTGCTTTGTCAGTGGGGTTTTTTTAGGGAATTTATGAGGTTGGGTAAAGGTGTTTTTGTTTATATTTTGGGCCAGTTTTTTTTCATTTCCTTAAACCAAAAAATAGAAGGGGGTCATTTGTTTGTTTTCCCTTCTTTAAAAAAATTTAACAGGTGGTTTTCCCGCTTTTTTACCTTGTAAAAAAATTTACGGGTCTATTTTTAAAAGAAAATTTTTCCCCAATATTATTTGCCCCCTCGTTTCTAAAAAATTTCACTTGTTTTACCAAACCGCTCTTTAACATTTTGAGAGAAAATGTTCCTTGAATACCCGGGCTTCCCGGGAACTTCAGCTTTCCGGGTTAGGTCCCCCACCAGAAAAACAGCTGCAGGGTTTTCCCGGCCCTTAAAGGGAATGTTCCCCAAAGGTTTTTGCCCAAGGGAATTTCGGGGAGGATTTGCCCGGGCCCAAATTTCGCCGGCTTGCCGGTTTCCCGCGGGGGGGGGGGGGGCCAGCAGCCGCGGCCCATAGAAATTAAATTTTTCATGGCGGGGTACATGCCGTAAATAATGTTCATGTCACTTTCTCCCTGCCCGGGGGGGAGTAATGACAGGGACGGATTTCAGCCGTATTGCAGCGCAAATACGGCGCGCAGTACGGCTGAAATCCGTGCCCAAATAAGCCGTGTGAATGAGGCCTTACAGTCCATAGTTCCAGAGGAAACTGCCTTCTGCAGAGTATAAAACATAGTCTTATACACACTGAAAACAGAAATCATAAATATTTCCACACTTGTGGTGCTTGTGCCAAGAGCTCAATCTACTTAGTGTTCTTATGGAATAGGAATCCAAAGTCTTTTGGAGGTTTTTACCTTGTGGTTCTAGCATCCACTTAGATGGTCTGTCTGTCTCCACCAGGGCCGGACTGGGAATAAAAATCAGCCCTGGCGCTAAGCCCCCAGCAGCCCACATACTATATCCACTTAAAAAATTTCCCCTCGCCACTTTCTAAAATAAACTACACTGTATAGGTGCTTTCACATGGAGCATTTTTGGTGCATTTTTGATGTTTTTTTGGTGCGTTTTTGTGCAGATAGGCAGAGCAGTTAATGCTGAACATTTCTGCACAAAAAAATGCTTCAAAAAATGCACCAAAACCGCACTGTGTGAGAGCTCCCTAAACACAAGAAAGAAAGAAACAGTTGTGCAGAGAAACCCCTCGTCACAGAGTCAGGTGTGCACTTGCTTTACAATCCGGGACAAGCCTACACTGACACTATACAAGAACCAACATAACCCACAACCCCACCAACCAGATCCCCAGTAGTCAGGTCACCATCACATGACTACAGCACAGAGCGAAGAAAAATGACCCCTGACAGCAGGGACTCACAGGAGACGACATCTCTGATGGGAGTTGTTCTCTTCTCCTTTTCTTCTCCTTCTGGCCCAAACCTCCATGATGTCTTCCCTGATGAGTTGTTCCCTTCCTTTTTTTCTCTGTCCAGTACAGCATGCAATGTCTTCTTCTCCCAGTCACTACTCCCTGTAGAATTTACCACAAATACATCTTAGACTACTCTCTTTTCCAGCACTTTCCTATCAATTCCCCAAACAGGGTATGTTAGACCCTAAAAATAAGAAATTAAAAAAATGTCAGATAAATGGCATGTAAATAGGTAGACCCCCATTAGGTAGGTAAACAGGGCCTTCCTCCATTAATTTGGTAGGTAGGTAGGGCCTACCCCTGTAACTAGCCAGGTAGCAAGGGCTGCCCCCAGTAACTAGCCAGGTAGCTGGGGCTGCCCCCAGTAACTAGCCAGGTAGCTGGGGCTGCCCCCAGTAAGTAGCCGATTAGCTGGGGCTGCCCCCAGTAACTAGCCAGTTAGCTAGGGCTGCCCTCAGTAATTAGCCAGGTAGGGCAAGTAAATAGCAAGCAGGGCCAGTATGTAGCCAGGCAGGGCCAGTATATAGGCAGGGCCAGTATATAGCCAGGCAGGGCCAGTATATAGCCAGGCAGGGCCAGTATGTGGGCGGGCAGGGCCAGTATATGGGCAGGCAGGGCCAGTATATAGCCAGGCAGGGCAGTATATAGGTAGGCAGGCAGGGCTGATATATAGGTAGGCAGGCAGGGCTGATATATAGGTAGGCAGGGCAGTATATAGGTAGGCAGGCAGAGCAGTATATAGCCAGGCAGGGCAGTTTGTAGGTAGCAGGTAGGGCAGTATATAGCCAGGCAGTATATAGGTAGCAGGTAGGGCAGTATATAGCCAGGTAGGGCAGTATATAGGTAGCAGGTAGCAGTATATAGGTATAGGTAGCAGGTAGGGCAGTATGTAGCCAAACAGGGCAGTATATAGGTAGCAGGCAGGGCAGTATATAGGCAGGCAGGGAAGTATATAGGTAGCAGGTAGGACAGTATATAGGTAGGCAGTATATAGGTAGCAGGTAGGACAGTATATAGCCAGGCAGGCAGGGCAGTATATAGGTAGCAGGTAGCAGTATATAGGTATAGGTAGCAGGTAGGGCAGTATATAGCCAGGCAGGGCAGTTTATAGGTAGCAGGTAGGGCAGTATATAGCCAGGCAGGGGCAGTATATAGGAAGCAGGTAGGGCAGTATATAGCCAGCCAGGCAGGGCAGTATATAAGTAGGCAGGTAGGGCAGTATATAGCCAGGCAGAGCAGTATATAGGCAGGCGGCAGGGCAGTATATAGGCAGACAGGCAGGGCAGTATATAGGTAGCAGGTAGGGCAGTATATAGCCAGCCAGGCAGGGCAGTATATAGATATCAGGTAGGGCAGTATATAGCCAGCCAGGCAGGGCAGTATATAGATATCAGGTAGGGCAGTATATAGCCAGCCAGGCAGGGCAGTATATAGCCAGGCAGGGGCAGTATATAGGTAGCAGGTAGGGCAGTATATAGCCAGCCAGGCAGGGCAGTATATAGGTAGGCAGGTAGGGCAGTATATAGCCAGCCAGGCAGGGCAGTATATAGCCAGGCAGGGCAGTATATAGGCAGATAGGCAGGGCAGTATATAGGCAGACAGGCAGGGCAGTACATAGGTCGCAGGTAGGGCAGTATATAGCCAGGCAGGGCAGTATATAGGTAGCAGGTAGGGCAGTATATAGCCAGCCAGGCAGGGAAGTATATAGCCAGGCAGGGGCAGTATATAGGTAGCAGGTAGGACAGTATATAGCCAGGCAGGCAGGGCAGTATATAGCCAGGCAGGGCTAGTAGTTTAAAAAAATAATAAAACCAATACTCACCTGATGTCTCTGCTTCCTCTTCTCTCCTCGTCCGGAGCGGCCGCTGGCAGCAGAGTGCGCGCCGCGGAGCAGGCGCGCGATGACGTCATCAAATCGCGCGCCTGCCCCGCGGCCTCCTGGGAGCTGAACAGACAGGATCAGAAGATTCCAGCTGTTCAGCCTCGGCCGCTGCTTGCACCGCACGGTGCAGGCGGCGGCCATGATGGCTGCATGGCTGGGTAGGTGACCCGGCTGTGCAGTGAGGGGGGCCTTTCGGCCCCCTGGCACAGGGGTCCGGTCGCATATGCGACCGTTGCGGCCCCTGTACGTGCGCCCGGCGGCACTCGGGACCCGCCAGGGGGGAAACACCGGCCCCCTCGGCGGGCGCTGCGAGCCGGCCCTGTGGCCCGGTCCCCAGCGGCCCGCCGGGCAAATGCCCAGTTTGCCCTATGGGCAGTCCGGGCCTGGTCTCCACCTAGCAGATGCATGATGTCCACTAAGATGTAGACAAAGAACTCTCAGGGAACCTGGCTTCAACCCAGAATAGGAACAAGAAAAGGGAAATAGCAAACAGGAGCACTGCTTTTGTCACCGCCACCAGCTCAGAACCAGTGGTTTACAGCCCCGAACTCGCAAGCACTGCTATATAATCAGACCCATGAAAAATGTAATATACCAATATGCATAAACAGACATAACTCAGAGGACAAAATATGTCATTTAGTGCACCTTTTTACACAAGTGCAG
The DNA here is from genome assembly GCA_025379985.1 of Phyllomedusa bahiana. Classification (NCBI taxonomy): domain Eukaryota; kingdom Metazoa; phylum Chordata; class Amphibia; order Anura; family Hylidae; genus Phyllomedusa; species Phyllomedusa bahiana. Next base: position 134,612 of record JAODAL010004824.1, on the reverse strand, counting down.
GGTCTAATGTTGAAGATTAGTCCCATTGATTTGAGGGTGGCTGATGTGCAATACCAGATCAGATTTATGGATCAGAATAGCACTTTTTGGGAAAGCAAGAATGGGTCAATGAAGCTACATCTTTATTGATGGGGACTGCAGCTGTTCGCCACCTATACTTCCCAGATTTAACTTCAAGGTGATAAAGATGTGCACAATTTATAAATAACCTTTCGCGACTGCATCTTTCATGGGATAGGTCCCATTAATGCCATCACCTATTGACACAGACTGTTTACAGGATGGATGGATTTATTGCTCCTGCAGATAAACTGAAGAATCAAAATTTTTCATGCTACAATGTTTGAGTTTGAAAGATGCCAGAATTTAGGAAATAAAACAACTGTGATCGTTTATTTGGCCAAAAAGAAGGCAATAAATCAAGCTTTAATACATGGTCATCTTTTCTATACTGTTTTGTTCAAACAAGAGGATTGTTCCTTCAGCCAATTGATCTGTGTTAGGGAAAGAAGCTATGCAGGATTAGTTCCAGCAGATGAATTTAATGCATAACAAAGCTTACCTGATGTGACTAGAAGAGAGAATCTCTACAGGGGGGTTGCAAACCTAATAGTGGATTCAGAATTGAGACTCTCCCAGGCGGCCAAAGATCACCAGAGTGTGAAAGCTCTGGCTGTCATATTTGCATGTCAATATGCGGTTGCAGCACTAGCCCTTGGCAAGTATATAAGTTAAACTAGCACAGAGTTCCAGAAGAAGAGACACAGATAAAAGAAGTGGAGAATATGAGCTTTGAATTCTGCACTTGTTATATCTCTACTCAATTGTATGGTGATAAGAACAGAGCGAGTGGTGTATGGTGATATCCTCCCACAAATCAGTACAGCTTAGGGAAAAATGAAAAATTTCATGTGATTTCATTTTTTTTTCAGTTATAGCATAGTACCATCTACGGGTGGGCTTGTATGGGGGCCAGTCATGTGGATCCGCCAAGAAAAGTGATTTGGATTTCCATATGTGTTACAATCAACAATGTAGGTCATTTCCATTTAGCACCTGCCTGGCTCTGTATATGTCACTATACTGCTCCAGAGCTTGCCAGTAGAAGGCTGTCAATCACATTGTTAGCACCTAGGCCACTCTGTTTTATTGGCTTCATTTATGAGAATGAAGAGTTGTTCAAAGCTACTTAAAGGCAAAAAGGCAAAAATGGAAATCAAGGCTGCTTTCTTTCAGATATAGGGCCATACCTGTTCTTGGGTGATATATGGTATTGCAGCTCAGCTATGATGAAGTAAATGGAGCTAAGAAGCAATGCTATACACAACCTTTGGAAAGGTGCGATATTGTTTTGTGATGAAAGCAGTCAGTGTTATTGTAACCCTGGACAATCTCTTTATAGTTACAAGGAAAAGTAAATGATCTGGATTTCAATGTTGATTAGTAATATAATGTGATACAATTGTTACACAAGCCCCAATTATAGACAAATACAATCTACTGTAAATAAACTAATACACAAAGGATGCTTTCACACAGTGGGTTTTTGGTGCGTTTTTGATACGGTTTTTAAAGCTTTCTATGAGCAGGAAGGCACAACAATTAATGCTGTAGATTGCGGCACAAAAAACACGGACAAAAACGAGCTAAAAATCGCACGACACGATGAAATGCACCTAAAAATGATACACTGTGCGCCTCCATAACACATAGCATATCATTGGTAGTGTATGTAATGCGCCTATCGCCTATAAACTAGTAATGATATGCTATGCACCTCTGTGCGCAATGCGCCTCATTAGGCGCTGTAACGGTCTGCGGTGGTGGATCCGATGGACCACCGCAAGCGATGGTGGAAGCCCACGTCAGGGAGCGGAATCTAAGTAGGTCCCGGTTTTCACCAGAGCCCGCCGCAAAGCGGGATGGACTTGCTGCGGCGGGTCTACCAGGTCGCTTCCACTGGCGGAATTTGCTTGCAGTGGCGGCCAAGGGTAGGCGAGGTACAAATACGTCAGGCAGGCTCGTAGTCGGGGACAGGCTGGAAGGTCAGGGCAGGCGGCAAAGATTCGTGGTCAGGAACGTAGGCAAGAAGGTACGGTACACGGTAATCAGGACAAGGCAACAGGAACGCTTTCTCTAAAGGCTATAGGTTCTAAAGATCTGGCGAGGTCACTAGGAAGAGGTAGGGCTAAATAGGGGCAGCGGCCGGCAATAGCCAATTATCGGTGTGCTGGACCTTTAAATCTAACACTGCCGGCGCGCGCGTGCCCTAGGGAGCGGGGCCGCGCGCCGGGGAAGAGAGGCAGCCGGAGCAGGAGCGTGGCGGGGTAAGAGACGCTGGGCACCGGCAGGGGGATGAGCGAGCCTGCGCCCCGAGGTACGGGACACAGCACCGCTCAGCAGTGGGGCACGGACAGCGCATTACATACACCACCAGTGATATGCTATGTGCCGCGATTTGTGCAATGTGCCTTTTTAGGCGCATTATGTTTACTATGCAAGGTATACCTGACACCAGATTTATGAGAGGAGCGGACTTTCAGGCGCACTTTACACTGATTTAATGCACCTAAAAATTATTAAGATAGCATGTCGAACGCGATATAGAACATGAACATTTACTCAAACGAACAGTAAAATATTCGGTTCGGCTCGAGTTATTAAAAATCGTGTAGTTCGACTCGAACTTAACTTTTCTCGGACGGTTTGATCAACACTATTTAGGAACGCTTAATTTGCTAGAGCCGCTCCAAGCTTGGTGGGTACATAAAATATGTGTACAAGTTTAGTAACCATGGCAACTTTCCCTGTGAGATGCAGGACATAGTTATATCAATTCCAGTTGGTAGTTCTTAAATGGTTTTGTCATATAACAGTCTCAGTCTCTAATATCATAGGCCCAAATTATACACTTTGCTGTTGCAACCAGAGATACCAAACCGTTAACTTTGACTCATTTCCCAAGAGATCACACTGACTTTGGTTGTCTCTCTGACATCTCTGTATTTCTTTCAATATGGTATGAAACCACCTCTGCCATTAATCACTCTGTCCTCCTCATTCACCTCTCTCACTAAGGCCATCTGTATCAGAGTCACTCACTGTTGAGACCAACCACTTGTGCCCATAGTCCAGTCAGAAGTCTTCTCAGGGCAAGACTATTCACATTTTGAAGCCACAGTCTCTGTTTCACCTATAGCCCAGTATCACACTCATCTTGCCATTAAACCATTGCATCAGCAGCTGCTAAATACACAGGCCAGTAACGTTTCAAATCTCAGTGTAGCATGAAACGCAAAAGTTCCTGGTGGAAATCTCACCTGTTATATGTAAGCATGGAGACTTGCCCACCAAATTGTTACATGACCACAATTGCACCCATCACTTAAACCTACAGGGCTCCATGCTGGCCCGACCTGACTATCGAGCAACGTTGTGGACTAGACCAGAATTCACAGCCAGAAATAATATGAGTTCTAATGTTATACCTTATACCAGCAACATCCCACATACATTTCCTGCAACAGAGGACATATTAATCATCAAAACACAATAATAATGTACATTTCTCGGTCCCATTACAACCATATGGGTTATAAGTGGGCACCACATAGTCTCTACAAGGTTCTTAGAACTCCATGTTTTTACCCACCTTAAAAGCACATGAAGACCTCTGAATTGGGAGCCTACTATGGCATATGGGCAATGTAGAAGAGAATACCCACCTCAGAAACTTCTTTATTGGCCAGACTAGCAGACTAAGCCTGCCCATGTATTTACTAGTCTTCCATTTATTTGAATGGGTGTCATATAATACTACCTATAACCTTTCTTGGCCGTTGTGTGATTGGACACAATTTCCCCTCACAATATTAGCTAAAGGTATACTTGACAACTTTCCCGATTCTTCTGGGAATCTCTCAGAAACAGGTTTTGAAAAGGCTGGTTAAATTACTTGCCCTGCCTGATGGTAGCCATTTTGAGAGCATTACTGGGTGGGTCTGGGGATTCCTGGGGAAGGATAAAAATCTCCTGAATTACAGTTTTTAAAGTATGGATGGTGGGGGTCCAGCACCTAGGCATGTGACAATTATATAACTGGAGGAGATGAAACAACTTTTTTGTTTCATTGGCAGCTGGATTACACATTCAACCCATCCATATTCAGTTGAGTAAACATTTGCTGGTTGCAAGTGAATTTAGCATATGGTTACGCCAAGAAGCAGAGACTGATGAGCAACCTTTTCTTCAACCTTTAAACCCTACACAGGCATCTGGTCTGTGATGCAAGGGACTCTATTCTGTTAGTTGTTGCTTATGATTAGTGTTGAGCGATTACGTTGGCTATCACCCCGGGCCTATAGTCGATAGCGGCCCCCTTTCGAAAAAGGTTTTTTTCGTTAGTTGAAGTCGATCATCTCCGAAGACCTTTAAAGTCTATGGGAGAGCAACAACCCCTTTCATTCTTACCCCAAACAGGGCGGAAAGCGGGAATTAACAGCCAAACAGTCAAATGGATCCCGCTACATCTTAGGCAAAACACTCAGGCTAAAAAACACAAAAAAAAAAGTCCCCCAAAACCATTCACTACCCCTTCTTGTACCACAAAAGCCCCTTTAAAAAACCTGCATCACCCACAAATTAAAAAGGGGGCCAAAGGAGAAAAATTTTTTTGAACCTTTCATTTTTTTTGAACTGGACATTAAATACCCTGCCCGGGAAAACGCAGAAATGCCCCCTAAAAACCCTCATGACCCCAGATTTAAAATTTGGCCGGAAAAAGGAGTCTTTGAACCAGCCTTTTTATTTTGAACTGGAAATTGAAAAACCCCTTTGTCCTGGACCCCAGAAATTGCCCCCCAAAACCCTCCCAAGACCCCCACTTTTTAAAAAGTCCCGGAAAAAGGAGCCTTTTAAACCACCATTTTAGTTAAAACTGGATTTGCCTAGAACTGTCCGGGAAACCCGCATATGCCCCTTAAACCTGTTGCCCCCACAGTTTAAAAAAGTGCCGGAAAAAGGAGTTTTTAAAACCACCATTTTATTTTCCCTGGAAAAATTGACTAAAAAACTGCCCCTGGACCGCCAAATTGCCCAATTAAACCGGTCGACCCCCAAATTTAAAAAGGGGCCGGAAAAAAAGGAGTCTTTAAAACCCCTTTTTTATTTGCGGGACATTGGGACCAAAAAACCCCCTTTTCCTGGCCGAAAGCATGCCCCTTAAAACCTGGGGCCCCCAGATTAAAAAGTCCCCGGAAAAAAGGGAGTCTTTAAACCCCCTTTTTTGTTAAAAGGGTTTTTGGGCCCAAAATACCTGTCCTGTCCACCGCATAAACCCCGGGGGCCGGAGTTACAGGGGGTTTGGGGTTTGAGAGCCCAGGCTGGGTCCGTATCTATTAACACGCGGGTTTAAAAATGCCCTGATGATGCACCCAACAAAAACTGTCTTTGCTATAGCAAAGTGCGGAAGGGAAGTGTGAAAAAACCCCAAAGCCCTTCCTAAAGTACACAGTCAAGCCCCGGGGTTAGCGTTGCCCCCCCGAAATGAGTGGGGGCCAATTGAGCTTAAATTTTGGGTAATACTGGTGGTTAACCCGCTCCTTTTCCACCCCAGGCCCCCTTTTTCTTGGGAAATTTTTTTTCCTCATTTTACTCAAGTGCTGGGGGAAAAAGGTCCCCTGTACTTTGTTCTCTGTCCGGGGCTCCATACCCCCATGCCCTCGAATAACCTACATCTGGCCCTTTTTTTCCCCCTGTACCCCCCTTGTACAATTTAGGGGGAAATTTTTTTTTAACCAGCTATTTTTTTCATGCAATTTTTTTTAGTGGGTTTAAATTTCAAGAAAACCCCTTTTTAAAAAATTTTTGGGAGGGAAAATCCCACCAGGTCTTTTTTTTCTTTTTTAAAAATTTGGGTAAAAAGGGGGTTTGTCTAATACAGGGATTGATAGCTATGTTAAAAAATTTTTGCAAAAACAAGTAATTTTGCAATATTGTCCTTTTAACTTTTTTGGGGTCCTTCCCCCTATTCCTTTTTTTGGACAGCCCCATCACCTTTGGCCACTTTGTCAATTGTGAAGAAAAATGTTTTTTAAAGAAAAAAAATTTTTTTATAATAGGACCTGTAGTAAAGGCATGTCACCCCAAAAAGCCCCCAAAAATTAAAAACATGACCCATGACCATTTTTAAAAAATTTGTGAAGAACAAATGTCTTTGGGAAAACCCAACTTTTTTTAAAATGGGGACCGAAATTGTTTTTTGCTGAAATTTTAAAAGCAAACATGCCCCAAAAAAAAAATTTAAAAAGGGTTTCTCAACCATTTTTAAAAAATTTTGAGGGAGAAAGGGCCACTTAGAAGCCACATTTCTGTTCTAAAGGACCATAATTATTGCTGTTTTCCACAGCAAAATGCCCCAAAAAAATTATAAATTATTTTACTCCAGCCACTGTTAAAAATTGTGGGCAACATGCCCCAAAACCATTGACAATGCGAAAAATTCTACAGTGAAGTAAAGAAAATTGGAATATGGTTTTGTCATAAAACCCTTTGGGGTTTTTTAAACCGTCTCCCACAGCAAAACCCCGCAAAATGAAACTGTTGGGAACTGAGAAAAAAATTTTAAATAAGAAATGATCATTTTTAAAAAATTTTTTTTCAAGAGGACCATTTCTGTTTGGAGAGGAATTGAAGTAACCCGCAATAATCGGGGACCTCGGGAATTGGGGCCCCCAACTTTATCAGAGATCCATGCCTTGGGCCCTCTTGATGAAAAATCAAAACCCATCCCCTTTTCTGTGGGGAAAACCCGGTGCGCTTTTTCTGTAATGACTCCCCCCGGGTGTGCTGAAGGTCCGCTCCCGGGTATGACGCTGGCTGTGGGCAGGACAACACCCCCTAAGGCCCCTGGCCCCGGGCCCGCTGGGCCATTCGTTTCCCTTTTGGTTTCCCAGAATCTATTTTTGGGTTCGGGAAAACATACAAAAAAATCCCGGGTTGAGACCCCAGATACCCTGCACCAAATCTTAAATGGTCCCCTGGGGGTTTTTTATGTGTGCCCTGCATTGCATGCTTTGGTAAAGGGGGTAAATAAAAATTGCCCAGAGGTTTAACCCCTTAGTCTTCTGCCACCCTTTCCTGCTGCTGCTGCCGCTACGGAAATTGGCCTTTACGCTGTCACGTCGCTGGGGTTTTTCCAACCGTGGGCATTTGAAGAAAAGTGAAACAGAAGGCAACGATGCTTTCCCGTTGATCAATAGCAAGGTTCCATTTCCTGCATTTTAAATCTCTATTTGGGTGGGGGGAAGGAAAGTGCGATTTTTGTTTTGTACCCGGGGGTCCCGGAGGGTTGGCCACCCCCGTTAAATGTTTGTTCATTTTTTATGGCCTTTTAAGCGAGGATCATGTTGGAGGAAATGGGCATCCAACACTCATTGTAGAGAGGAGCCTTGGGTTTCCCAAGCCTCTGGGTTTGAGGGGGGGACTAGCAAAAAAATTTTTCCTCTTTTTCCCCTCCGCCCTCAAATTAAAGCCCAAACCCCTTTTTCCCAAGGGGAGGGACGTCGGTAACATCGATGTCTTGGAAAACCCCCCCTCCCCCCCCCCCCTCCTCCTCTGCCCCCGACACACCCCCGACTTCCCGAGAAGATGCAAACCCCGAGGCTGATGCGCCAACCCCTTTCACTAGTTCTGGACCCCCCAACCACGCCTAATGAAGACCCGATGAAAAAATTTTGAAAAATGTCAGGCCTTGTGGGGTTTGACCCGGGGAGAAAGGCCCCCCGGTCCGCATCTGTGCCGTTCCTCCTCCGCGCTGGCGGGACCCCGTTGTTTTTAAAGGGGGCCAAAAAGATTTTCCAGAACTAAGAAACACCACAATCTCATTTCGAAAGGGCATTGTCCGCACCCGACCATTTTGTGGCTTTTTCAAAAAGGCAAGGAAAAGGTGCAGAAACCTTTTTACCGCCTCCACTCTCGGTGGTTCCCAAAACCCCCCGGTCCGCACCCCGCTTGGCAGGCCAAAGGGGGTCACTTCGTACCCGCCCTTTATGGCATTGCGGTGCTGGGCCCCAAATTTACTGGGGGCAGGGAAGTGGAAATTTCCCGCGGTTTTCCCCCGTAACAATGAGCCCGGTTTCGGGGAGGCCGAGTGACGCTTCAACGCAGCCAAAGGGGGGGACGAAGCAGGGTGCGAACGGCGGGGAAATTTCGAACCCCCAGACCCCGAGCCCCCTTTTTTCAGCAGGCCGTCCCCGACCCCCCGGGAAAACCCCTTTAAAATTTTTGGACGAACAGGGGTTTATGACATGTGCCGGGGAAGGGGGTTTCTCCGCCTTTCCCATTTAAAAGGGCGGCAAACAGTTTTTGCCCGTTTTTCGCATACCCCTTGGGCGGGCACAAGGTTCTTTTCACCCCGCCAGCGCCCCGGTCTCGGGTTTCGGAAAAGCCGTCCACAGCTTTCCCGACCTGTGTGGGGGTGGTCTCCAAGACAGATTTTAAATTTCCCAAAAAGGCTTGGTTTCTTGGGCACGTGATGCCACCCAAGGGCCTTGGGGGGGAAAAAGCCCGGGACCATCCCGCGGTTTTGAAGGGCGTGCGCCGAGCCTGAGGGGCCAAACCCTCCACCCCAGAGACATCCCACCCCCTCACCCCAGTAGCCCCGTCAAAAGAATAACGGCCTTTGGGCCCTGCCCTTTCTTAAATCCATGTTTTCCGTGGTCAGAAAGGACTTTTTCCCGGCCCCGATGCAGACAATGCGCTTGAAATTTTAGAAAGACACGTTTGGTGGCCAGGGCAGGGAAGGGTTTTTGGCAAAGAAAAGCCCGCTCGGCATCTGGGGGATTTTGGGGGGAGGCAAGGGGGCCCGACGTGGCAGAACCCATCTTTTGTCCCCCCCAGACGGAAAAGGGAACATTTCCAAAGGGCCAAAAATTTTGGCAAAGCCGACATTCAGGGGTTTTTTGGCCCTTTTAAAATGGTTTGGGTTTTAAAAATTTTTCTGCTCCCAAAAACCCGGGAAACAGAAGGCTGGCTGCTAGACTGGCCGCCCGTACGGCGTGCAGGGTCGTCAAACTGGCGGGGAAAGGGGAAGGGGTAGGAAAAAGGGCTCTGGTGGTGCCCGGGGGTACTTGGGCGCGGTTTGGAAAGGGTGAAGCGGAGGGCCCAACCCTGATCATGACTTGAGAGGGCCCTGGGGGAGCTGAGGATCGCCCTTTGGGGGTGGCGGAGGGGGAAAGGGGGCGGAGACAGAGGGGGGGGTGGGCAATGGTTGGAGGCCCCCCGTCGGTCTGGCCTTTTTTGGCCAAAAATGTTCCCCCCCATTTCCCAAATCATGCATTTGCTGCATGTGACTAGACTGTTGGTTTGGGGGTTTAACCACTTAAGGTTCTTGCCTCTACTTATGGGGTTTTCGGGAAAAGGGGGCATATGACATCCCGGGTGAATCAGAGACTTGCTCAAAGGGAAAGGGCCCCGGCTTGAGAGGGTCCTGGACCCCTTTTTTTCGGCGATAAGCGAAAGGGGCGGGGGGGTTTTCGCTGAAACCCTGGGTGGCGGGGAAACATATAGCGGACCCTTTTGCCAAACCCCTCTTTCCCCTTTTTTTGGCGGGGCCCCCTATTTACCCCTACCCCATCGTCTTCCTCCTCGTCCACTGATGAAAAAGCTCGCCAAAACAAATTCGGGGGAAAAAACCAGGGTGGGGTCCGCAAAGTCGTCATCCCTTTATCATCATCAACCCCAGGTGACTTTGGGCGTCCTGACTTTTTTGCATCCAGAAGCTGCGGGGTACAAGCAAGGGGCAACTTTCAAGGGGGTTGCCGACCCTTCCCGGGATTTTTTTCCCATTGACCGGGTTCCCTTTACCTCCCCCTGATGGCATCAGTAACCCGGGCGTCAGAGCAGACTAAATCATCCTCTTGATCTTTTAACATGCCTTCTACCCCCCAAACCCCCATTTTGTCATCAAAGAGGTCTTCAGACAATGGATTATCCACAGTGGTGGGTACGAACGAGTTTAACATTTGGGCTGCTTCATGTTGGACGGATGCTGATGATGCTGATGACGACATTTGTGGCCGTTACTGGGAGGACAGGAGGTAAGACTGCTAGATTCAGGTAGCATTAACCACTGAAGTACAGATTGGCGACGATGTACGTGACTAAGATTCACCAGGGCCCTGACCCAGCGATGACAGGCCTGACGTGCCTGCAACCATGATCCACAGGCAAGCCGTGGATGTCGCCAAGCACTGAAAGGAGCACCTTCACCTCGAACCTCTACCTCCATGTGCTCCCCCCCCTCTTGCTTGCTTACCACCTGCATTTCGCTCCATGTTTCAGAAATATAAAAATTTGAGAAGGTACGGAATATTTTGGAAAGTCTCTTATAAAAGACGACAAATCACAGCTATTCACAAATCCCTCTAATCAAAACAAAAATTGGCAGTTTTACAGATTTAAAACATGCAACTGCGTCAATGAACAAAGCTGTAGTGCGCCAAAGTAAAAAACATATCTGTTAATTTTCGTATAATACTCACGGTATTTTTTTGCACCTTTTTCAATTCACCTGTGGAGACCTATAAAATTGCTGTTTTAAGATTTAACGTGCCAAGCTGCGTCAATGAACAAAGCTGTAGTGCGGCGCCAAAGTAAAAAAACACGATCTGAACTATTCTTCCGGATAATAAAATGGTCTTTTTTGCACCTTTCAATTCACCTGTGGTTGACATATAAAATTGTTGTTTGTCAGATTTACGTGCAAGCTACGTCAATGAACCAAGCTGTAGTGCGCCCAAAGTCAAAAACTACGTATCTGTTATGTGTTTCGTATAATACACGGTAATTTTTGCACTTTCAATTCACCTGTTGGTGACTATAAAATAGCTGATTTAAGATTTACGTGCAAGCTGCGTCAATGAACAAAGCTGTAGTGCGCCAAAGTAAAAAAAAACGTACTGAAATGTATTCGAAAATAAAAGTATTTTTTTGTGCACCTTTCAATTCACACTGTGGTGACTATAAAATATTGTTGTTTTCAGATTTACGTGCAGCTAACGTATCAATTAACAAAGCTGTAAGTGCTCCAAAAGTCAAAAAACACGTATCTGTTATGTTGTCGTATAATACACGGTTTTTTTTGCACTTTCAATTTCTTTGTGACTAAAAAATTGCTGTGTTCAGATTTAAAGTGCAAGGTGGATATATGAACAAAGGTGAATGGTAAAACTAAAATGACACCTACCTGAAATGTATACTGATAATAAAAGTGGAGTTTTATTTTTTTGTTTTTGTTTTTTGGCACCTAAACACAGAGACCTTCATTTACAAGAAATGATGTGTATCCCCTAATATAGTTCAGGCTGCCCAATATCCAGGAAATATTTCGATAGCAAACTGTTAATAAAAAAGCTAATGCAGTGCAATGTCTACAACTAAGTCTTGGAGAACTTTATCCAGTGTTCTTTATAGAGCTTGTCTGTGTTCGCCCGCGGCCCCCCCCCCCCCGCTCCCCCATAGACTTTACAGCGGTAGATGCTCCTTTAAAATCTCTACCTAACTAACATAAAATCTCCGAAGAATCTCTATTCTACTAAATTGTACAGGATCACAGCTAATAGTAGAGGTTTCTCTGTGCAGAAATAGAATAATTTCCTGAGCTGTTTGGCCCAGGCAGAGCGCACGTCCTACTCTCCTATGGGGACGTGAGAGACACTGAGGTGAAAGGAAACGCTGTTCTATGTAAAACGAGGTCATGTGATTTTTCCAGCCATCGCAACCAAATACACATCCCAGTCATGACGTCGCACACACATCTCACCCTGCTCTATTCTGTAAGCTGATTTGCTGGCCGCCAAAATTACAGGAAACGCGAAAATGGCGCGATCTTAATAGATGATGCTCAGATTTTAGCCTTAATTATCGCATGATCTAAAAATTTCGATCACCATAAAAACCTTGCCGATTTCAACTTTGTCGATAATAATCGCTCAACACTACTTATGATGGATCACACTCAGAGGATGTCTTCAGGCATTTTATTATATGAGGTGTTAGCTGCCATTACACATGTTGCAATGTCACAGTAGTACACATTTAGTGAGACCCTTAAAGGCCACTCAGCATATAACATATTGCTACAGACTTCCAGGTTGCTACCCTGATCACAGTCTCCAGGACCAACACCTGACGCTGTAAGAATTGATACAGAAGGATAAGGATATAAGCATGGTCAGACAGGCAAAAAGTTAGTAAGTTTGTTTTTTACTGGATAACAGCCAAAGGTCAGGGCAGGTGAAAGACAAAATGGACTAAACAAGCTAGGCCAGACCCGAAAGTCATTACATCCCCAGGGCCAAACATAATTTACAACAGAAGGGTTTGGGCCCCCTTTTGAAAAAACGAAATTCTTCTGGCATGTTCAACAAGGGTTAAAAGTCCCAAATTGGGTTTTAAAAACAAAAAAAGGGGGAAAGAAAAAAATATTTTCCCAAAAATGCAAACCCCCCACCCTGAAACCTGAACAAGGGCAGGGGGATCCATGCTTTTATTTTTGAACCCCAAAAATTCTGCCCTAATGAAGTGCACAAAAAACTCATCAACAGGAAAATTTTTTAAACACTGTCCTTTTAAGATTTTTCTGATACAGAACTTCAGACTTGCTGACAGGTGGTAAATGTGTCAGCTTATGAATGCAGCAAAGTAATAAGCAGCGAAATATATAATAAAAATTGAAAGTCAGGTTTAAATTATAAGTGACAATTATTTCGATTAGGCACAATAGAAAATTCACTTCTGTAAATCACATTCACAACTCTGCTAGGCAGTCTGCAGGGCATAGTATATGAGGTTCATTTAATTCCTAATGTAGTAATTATCACCAGTGAACAAGTGGAAAAAAAAACTGTGGCAAATCAAAGAAATACATTTTGTAGTGGAGGATTTCATAAAAATTTTATGGGCTAGCAAGTTGTTTAAAAATTGTTTAATCAATCTCATCTGCTTCTTAGACCTGCCAGGAGTCCTTGTGTTTTTTTTTTCTTCCTATATTCGCAGAAATTATATGGAAAGGCAATTATAATTTGTCATTTTAAGGTTTGTGCTGCTGACACAGAGCAGAGGGGAGAGAGTGTTGTTATGTACTTATGTGGAATGAAACCTCCATTTAGTAACTTGCAACGGCATCGCTACTGCTCTGAATTACACAGCTAAATGAGAGCAAATGTAATTAAATCTGAAGATTCATTTAGCAGAAAATGAGGCAGAAGCACAACTGATTCATATACTGCATAATCTTTAAAGTTGCTTTTGATGTTTTCTTTGCAAGTCCCCCGTAAGATAGATGGATAGAGAAATAGATAGAGAAAATGATAGATAGTAATAGATAGATAATAGATAGATAGATAATAGATAGAAGATAGATGAAATAGTAAAAGAAATGGGTGGATGGACACACACATATGGAATATATGGAAAAATAGAAACATAGGAAAGAATAGATAGCAAACAATGATATGGATAATTGATAGAGATAAAATAGACAGCAAGAAAATTTTCTTTTTCGATAGGTTAAGTACTAGATAAAATAACATAGATAGATAGATAGATAGATAGATAGATAGATAGATAGATATAGACAGGTAAGAGAGACCTACAGAGATAGAAATACAGGTAAAAATATAGATAAAAAAAGAAAGAGATATATAAATAAGATGAATTTCCTATTTTCCTTTGATGTTTTTAAAAGCTAGTGGTGGTGAAAGGATTGTGTTTGTATTTTACTGCCACACCAGCATGCACCTGTTAATTTTTTTTCAAAAAAATCTCCTTGGATGTGTAGACCAAACATTTAAAAAAAAAAATAGATAGATACACAAAAGAAAACAGCAGGACTCTGAAAATCGATTAAAAATGCAGTAAACGTTTTTCACCCATCTGAAAAAGCAGCAACATTTAAACATTTTTTGCTAATTATGCTAGATAGATAGACAGACATACAGACAGATAGACAGACAGATAGGTAGATGAGACAAGAAATCTATACAGATAGGTAAAGTACTAGTTTTTAAAACCTAAAGATAGAATAATTTTCCTTTCTTTAATGAAGGTTTTTGAAAAATCGTTGACTGACAGTGTCATACTACTTTCTGACTGGTGTGAGACTGTTAATAGGTCAAGTAGTCTCAAAAATATGGGAATCTAGTAAGAGAACAAAGAGTGACTTTTAATGACTATATTTACTAGTTTGCCATAGGCAAACTTAAACTTTTATCAGTTTTCAGTCTATAAAGCACGAAAACGTAACTTTTATTATGCACAACATTTAACCTCCATAACACACTTTTTAAAAACCTGATTTCTAACCTCTCAATTTATCTCATAAATTTATCCCTTTCTGATTGTGAAAGAATAACTCCTTTTCTATTATCAAATCTGGTGGAACACCACCTATTATATCAGAAGGGAAACCCTATATATACAGTGATTTGCTAACCACAAAAAGGAATCCAAAACATCTTACTTGGGCAATCATCCCTAATCTGATGGGCATGAAGCACATAAGGTTTCCTTTGTGAACCTTTCAGAATTTTCAATATTTCAGCATAAATTTGACCTAAAACTAACAAATAAGTTAAAATTATTAGACATTTTTTTTTATTTATTGAGGGAAAATGATCCAATATTACACAAAGGTGTGTGAACCTGTAGGATGCTTTCGCACAGTGCATTTTGGTGTGTTTTTTTCTGAAATGAACAGCATTTTGATACAGTTCTGGTGATACCAAAGTTTTAGAGGTTTTGTTATGGTTTATTACTCTAAAAAAACCTTATTTTTTACATTTGTGCTGAAATCCCATTTTCTGTGACCAATAATATTTTTGTTTTTTAATTTATGGGCCTGAGAAAGGGTTCCTTTTTTGTGGGCTGAATTGTCGTTTTTATTGACACCATTTCAGAATACATGTAACTTTTTTGATCACTTTTTATTCCACCTTTTAGGTTATATGAAATGACCCACAAAAAAAAAAAGATCCTTCTACGGTGTTCAGCAAATGGGATAAATGATGTTATATATATATAGGACATATATCACAAGCATGATCGCTTGTCCTATATGTGGCACAATCGCCTGTCCTATGTCACTTGTCCGTTATATGGCAATACTGCCAAATATAGGCTTTTCATTCATTAGCTTTTACACCCTGCTCCATTCCCTGCAGTTAGCGCTGATTGTTGGTTGTAATTAACAGCTGACACCCACCGCCCATGGAGCTCCATACACCACTAATGCCATTTGGATATACAGGTATGTCCAAATGCGTGAAGGAGTTAAGGAGTTCCCTGAACTTTAGCCTTTCACTCTTGAATAGGGATTTGGACTTCGCTGCAGGAAACTCCCAGGTTGCTCGCCCTGGCAGCTGATGTGCACATGAAGTACCAGAGGATCAGGCTAGGAGCGCTTTCCTATAGAGCACAGATCAGGGCAGGCATAGTTCTTTCATAGTTTCATATATAGCAGAAGTAAGGGAAAATGGAGAAGTCAGTCTAAAGTCAGAAACTGAGACTTAACATCTCACTAAACGCACAAACACTTTGGAGGAACAGCATCAAAGATCTGGCACTGATGTGGAGCAGGTGTTCATTTTAATAGCCACAGGTGCACAGCACTAGGCTTGAATCAGATACAGATGGTGCACTGGCCCTTTAAGGCAAAAAGGGCCAGCGTGCACTTATCTAGACATCTGCACAGAACATGGTGGGTGATGAAACTACTGTATCTCACACTCACAGAGTGGTGCAGTGGCAAGCAGCTGTATCGAAGGCTGCAGACAGGGTCAGCATTGTGGCTCATTTCAAAGACCTTTCTCACATTTACTAATGCTAATGTTCATGAATCCACCCTGAGAAGGACACTTAAAGAGGTTGTCTCGCTACAAAGAATAGCGTTCAACATGTTGGGAACACTAAATAAAGATGTTTTCCAAATATGTAGCGTTGTTCATTTTTTTTTGTTAAGGTGCTACAAGTGATTTTATCACCTTCTGTGCTCTCTCTGGTTCCCCAAGTGACCGACCTGTGTACTTCTCCCCCCCTGTAACGTATTCCAACCAGTCCGGCAGGAAAACGCCTAGGGGTGAAGGATCCTCAGGGTCCACCGCGGGCGCAGCTGGTGAGTGCAGGTGGTGGGCAGCCGAAGTGCAGGTCTCTGTAGAAGATGCAGGAACGGAGGCCGGGCACTGCAGGTGTAGCTGTTCAACGGGTGACAGTCCAGGTATAGCCAGGGAGTGTTTGGCACAGTCCAGGTACGTAGCAGACTAGGTAAGGCCTAGCAACAGGAATTGGCCAGCAGATGCAGTGGCAGGTGTTCAACAGGCAAGCAGGTATACATGCAGATAAACATATAGGATATGGCAGCAATGCAGCAGCCTAGGGGTCGAGCTCTAATGCTGAAGACAACAATGAACTGACATCAGCCTGAGGGAGGAAGCTCCTTAAGAAGCCAGAGGTCACAGGTCACTGGGCCGGACCAAGGACCATTGACTCCTTAAGTACCATGCAGTGCCGCGTGCGTGCCCCTAGAGGGAGCACGTGTGCGCACAGGAAGACAGGAAGCTGGAGGAAGCCATGGTGACTGAGACCTGCAAGCAGGAGCTGGGACAGGTGGGTGAATAGAGCCAGAAGCACCAGAGACACGGGCACGCTGACGGTCCGTAGCAGGGGCCGCAGCGTGAACCGTGACAGTACCCCCACCCCTTAAGCACTCCCCTCCGGGCTAGCCGGGTACCCACAAAATGGCTAGGGGTAAACACCGCCTCCTCGGTATCCCAGGAACTGTCATCAGAGGAAGTATCCAGAGAGTCCCGGAGAACTTCTTGGACCTGGGGAGAAGAAGCAGAAACAGTAGGCAGGGGGTGGGGTGGGTGAGAGTCAGAGGCAGGGCTGTGGAGTCGGAGTCGGAGTCGGTGCCTATTTTGCAGGAGTCGGAGTCGTCATAAAAGGGACCGACTCCGACTCCCAAACTATATAATGAGTTGGTCCAGTTAGTTCGATGCAAAGAGCAAGAGGAATTGGGTCTGGCCAGTGCTACTGCTCCTATAACTTCAGTCTTATCACATGAGAAGTGATGACACGGAGCAGGCAAAGCAAACAGATTTCAGCAAAATTTTTCACCTGCTTTCAAAGAAGTAGAAGAGTTCAACCATTCATCAATACTGACTGTGGCTGAGGCAATTCCTTTATACCCTGACATTGTTAGAGATGTTGCCCATGTGGTCACCGCTTTGCCCCCAACCCAAGTCAATGTAGAGAGGCCGTTTTCTAGCCTGGAAATAATTAGATCAGATGTGAGGTCATGTATGCAGGATCTGATGGAGGCAATACTATTTCTCAAAACAAATTCAGAGACTACACAAATGTTCCTGCAGTTGTTTTTTAAAGTCATATCCAATAAATAACAATGCAAAAGGGTAACAATGTTTTGAACTTGTGACTTTAATTCTCCATATCTCACCATCCACTACAGCTTTGTACATGAGGCTACTGTAATTTTATATACAGTCATCTTACCTATATTATACATAAATTTGACTTGCAAGTATTTAGCATCTGCTTAGTTCTGCAGATTCTTTCCTGTAACTGCATTGTTACTGTTTTGCTCCTAAAAATCAAAATGTTATTTTTTATTTTGTTATTATTTTGTAATTCCACCTTTTGGTTTTCAATACTGCCTGAATCCTTACTGGCTCTGTCTCTTGACAAAAATATGCTCACATGTCACTTCTAAACATTCCCAATGTTGGTGCAGACTGGAATTGTATACAAATACAGCTTTTTCTTCAACTCTACCCACAAGTGTTCAAAAGATCAAAACATTGTTACCGTTTTGCTTATCAGTGCCTGTTCTACCTAAATAGCTTAATTATTGTATCATAAGGTGATAAACAGCCTGATGTTACCATTTTACTACAGTAAAGTTATCACTTAAACATGCGCCATGTATGAGGGAGTTAGGGAGTCGGAGTCAGGAGTCGGTTGGAGTCGGAGGTTTGGGAAATTGAGGAGTCGGAGTCGGGGCTTTGGCTTGCCGACTCCACAGCCCTCAGAGGTGTCTTTGCAGACCAGAGGCTCCTCTTGCAGATGCGATTCTTCCACCGGCACAGCAGAACGGATGGGCAGAGAAACGGGAGGGCAGGGCTGCTCCAGATGGGTCGGCTTGAGGCAGCGATAGTGGGTCGGCAGCAATTGCCTCATTGGACAACCTCTCCCGTTTTCCAGTCCAGGGATGGGCTGTGAAGCTGGAACCACGGCAGCCCGAGCAGGACTGGAGCAGACGAACTTGGCAGGACGTAGAAGGAGATGTCCTCTTGGTGGGAACTTCCTATCTTCAGGGACACAGGCAGGGTACAGGCAGAGCTTACTGGCTCCTTCAGGATCTCCCCGTTGATTGAAGAAAAACGTAGCGGCTTTTCTAGACGGGAGACAGGCAGGCTTAAGTTCTCCAGTAGTGACGGATGGATAAAATTCTCAGAGGAGCCAGAATCCAACAGAGCAGAAAGTTCATGGACTGTACCTGAAGAAAAACTTATAGTGACCGGGGTGGTCAGACAGGGGGCAGAGGCACCATCATTCAGGGTCACCTCACCCACAACATCATGATACTGAGAATTCCGAGGCGCAGCTGGGTGGACTGGGCAGTTCTTCAGATAATGACGGGTACCACCACAGTACAGGCACATGTTTAAGCTGCGTCGACGGACACGTTCCTATGTGGAGAGATGGGTGCAGTTCACTTCCATTGGCTCCTCTTGGGGGAACGCAGGTGCCAGGTGAGGTTGACTCTGGGTTTCCAGTACAAAGCGCAGAGGCTTGCGAGGCCGGGTGGACACTGGTTGCTGGCGTAGCTCAAGCTCCCTCTCAGCAAAACGGATGTCAATCCGGGTAGCCAAAGCGATGAGGTCATCCAGGGTGGTAGGGAGATCACGGCTAGCCAACTCGTCCTTAATGCGACCATCGAGGCCGCCGCGGAAACAGCAACGAGGGCCTCGTTGTTCCAGGCAAGCTCGGAGGCCAGGGTACGGAACTGAATGGCATACTGGCCCACAGTAGATTCGCCCTGACGGAACCGGAGCAAAGATGAAGCAGCAGATGTGTTGCGCCCAGGTAGCTCAAACCTCTTTCTGAAGGCGCTCAGGAACTCCTGAAGGTCCCCTGTCAGCGGATCCCCTCTCTCCCAAAGAGGTGAGACCCAGGCCAAGGCCTCACCAGACAGCAGGCTAATGATGAAGGCCACCTTGGCACGGTCGGAAGTGAACTGGTGATCCAGGACCTCGACATGGATGGTGCACTGATTAAGGAAGCCACGACACGTATGGGGGTCTCCAGAATATCGGGCAGGGAGAGGCAGGTGCAGGCTAGGACTGGACATCGCAGCAGGAGACGGAACCACAGCAGGTGGTGGAGCAGGAGTAGATGCCAGTTCAGACAAGACTTGGTCCAGACGGGTGGTGATAGTCTGCAGATTCTGAAACAATTGCTCCAGGTGGACGCCATGACGGTTCACCACGGCTACCAGGTCAGGCAGAGTCACTCCGGCGGGATCCATAATTATGGTCAGTTTGTTCTGTAATGTATTCCAACCAGGCCGGCTGGAAAACACCTAGGGGTGAAGGATCCTCAGGGCCCACCGCGGGCGCAGATGGTGAGTGCAGGCGGTGGGTAGCTGAAGTGCAGGTCTCGGTAGAAGATGCAGGAACGGAGGCCGGGCACTGCAGGTGTAGCCATTCAACGGGTGACAGTCCAGGTATAGCCAGAGAGTGTTTGGCACAGTCCAGGTACGTAGCAGACTAGGCAAGGCCTAGCAACAGGAATTGGCCAGCAGATGCAGCGGCAGGTGTTCAACAGGCAAGCAGGTATACATGCAGATAAACGTATGGGATAAGGCAGCAATGCAGCAGTCTAGGGGTCAAGCTCTAATGCTGAAGACAACAGCCTGAGGGAGGAAGCTCCTTAAGAAGCCAAAGGTCACAGGTCACTGGGCTGGACCAAGGACCACTGACTCCTTAAGTACCATGCAGTGCCGCACGCGTGCCCCTAGAGGGAGCACGTGTGCGCACAGGAAGACAGGAAACTGGAGGAAGCCATGGTGATTGAGACCTGCAAGCAGGAGCTGGGACAAGTGGGTGAATAGAGCCAGAAGCACCAGAGACACGGGTACGCTAATGGTCCATAGCAGGGGCTGCAGCGGAACCGTGACACCCCCGCTGTTTGTTCTATCTGATAGCAGGGAGTGAGGTCATCACACAGGTCACAGCAGCACAGTGAGAGCTTGTGTGTTATCTGACCTTTCAGACAAAAGACACTAATTACTCTACTGTTTACATTAGCTCAGCAGCTTCTCCTGTCCTGGTAGAAGGTAATTTAGCTAATCTAGACTAATAAACATAGTAAACAGAGAGGTTAATCAAGCAGTCTATCATCTGGAAGTAGACAGTTCGAATGTGACAGACAAAGGTAGCATGTTTTATGTATGCATCCCTGCTCGGGTGGAAACCCCTTGACCAAGTGTCTGGCAGATGGAGATTATTTGATCAAATACTGTAAACTAAGAGTCCCAGGTTTTTCATATTTTCCTTAGCTGTAAAGCATTTCCTATATTCCTATATAAACTTGAGGTTTTACTTAGTCTTTAGTGTGCCACTGATTTATGTATTAGATGTAATAAACATAGTAAACAGAGAGGTCTGAATATACAGAGCTCATATGCTAAGTACAGACAGCTTAACAAGAAAGTGACAGAGCAAAGCAGCATTATTTCATTCATGCATCCTACGAAACTTTGAGATGGGACAACCCCTTTAACAACAATGGTGTACATGGCAGCACTGCACAGAGAAAGTTGCTGCACGCCCAAAAAAAAGAACATCTGCAGTTTGCTGAAGATCACTGGAGGATCTTGAAATAATGTTTTGTAAATGGATGAGAACAAAGTAAAATTTGAAAAGCATTATGTTTGGAGAATGTAAAACACTGAATACCAGCATAAAACCCTTGTACCATCTGTAAAACACAGTGGTGGTAGGACCATAGTTCGGACCTGTTTTGTTACATTTGGGCAAATATGGCTTTCATCATTGATAGAAAAAAGAATTCTGAATAATATATGCAACCTCTACACACTTTACACTAAAGAATGGTTACAGAAAAATAAAGTTAAAGTTTTGGAATGGTCAAGTCAAAGTCCTGACCTTAAAGGGGTTTTGCCAAGAAGTGAGTTCCTTACCTCTTATCTGCTCAGGAGAGAAGATTAACTGAGGCACAGGGGAGAGGGAGAGGGGTGAGTAGAGAGCCAGGGAGCAGGGAACGTCTGCAATGTTTAATCAAATAATTACATTACAATCAGTGAATTCTCTATACAAAAGACACAGGCTCATTCACCTCTTTTTCTCCCCAGTCCCTTGCAGGCTCCTTCATGTTCCCTGTTATCAGATAATAAGCGGCGGACAGATAAGCTCCTGTCAGTGTCCTGGTTGAGTCTAATGTAAACTGTCAGGAAACTAAGGGCATCTTAGTCAGGCTGTAGATCTCACAGGCTTCACTTTTTTAATTACATATATTTAGAAAAGTGATTAAATACCCATTTTGGAGGATCCTACGTCAACATTACATCGTGGCAAAACCCCTTTAAATCAATAGAAATGTTGTGAAACGTCTAATGTGAGCAGTTCATAGTAGGGCATCCACCAATATAATAGAGCTGAAACTTTTTTGTATGGAGGAACAGGCTAAAGTTCCTCAAAACCAATGCAGGACTAATCAACAGTTCAGAAACATTTGGTTGCAATAACTGCTGCCCAAGGGAGTTGTACCAGATACTAAAAGGTTCACATTCTTTTTGCTTTTTAGTACAACTATGTACAGTTGAAACCAGAAGTTTACATGGACTATGTAAAAGACACATAAGCATGTTTTTCTCACTATCTGACATGAAAGCAGAATAAACCTTACCCATTTTAGGTCAATTAGGATTCCCAAAATTATTTATATTTGCCAAATGCCAGATTAATGAGAGAGAATTTTTAAGCCATTTTATTACTTTCTGCAAAATCAAAAGTTTACATACACTAGGATTACTATGCCTTTAGGACAACCCATATGATGATGTCATGTCTTTGGAAGCTTCTGGTTTATTGGCAACATCTGTGTTAATTAGAGACACACCGTGGATGTGTATTTTATTGCACACCAGAAACACACGACTTCTGTGTGTAACATCATGGGAAAGTCTAAAGATATCAGCCAAGATATCAGAAAGAGAATTGTGGACTTGCACATGTCTGGATCATCCTTGAGTGCAATTTCCAGATACCTGAAGGTGCCTTTTTCATCTGTACAAATAATTATATGCAAGTACAAACAAGATGGGAATGTCCATCCATCATACCACTCTGGAAGGAGAAGGGTTCTGTGTCTCAGAGATGAACGTGCTTTGGTCCGACATGTGCATACCAACCCAAGAACAAAAGCAAAAGACCTTGTGAAAATGCTGACGGAAGCTGGTAATATTGTGTCATTATCCACAGTGAAACGAGTACTGTTTCAACATGGGCTGAAAGGCCACTCTCCCAGGAAGAAGCCATTACTCCAAAAGAAACATATAAAAGCCAGATTAATGTTTGCAAATGCACACAAGAACAAAAACCTACATTTTTGGAGACACGTCCTGTGGGTCTGACGAAACTAAAATTGATCTGTTTGGCCATAATGACCATTGTTACATTTGAAGGAAAATGGAGAAGCTTGGAAGCCTAAGAACACCATCCCAACTGTGAAACACAGGGTTAGCAGCATCATGTTGTGAGGTTGTTTTGCTGCAGGCGGGACTGGTGCACTTCACAAAATAGATGGCATCATGAGGAAAGAAGATTATGTGGCAATATTGAGACAACATCTCAAGACATCAGCCAAAAAGTTAAACCTTGGGCGGAAATAGGTCTTCCAAATGGACAGTGACCCGAAGCATACTGCCAAACTGGTTACAAAGTGGCTTGAGGATAACAAAGTCAATGTTTTGGAGGGGCCATCACAAAGCCCTGATCTCAATCCTATTGAAATTTATCAGCAAGGATGAAAAGGCAGGTGTGAGCAAGGCGACCTACAAACATGGCTCAGTTACACCAGTTCTGTCTAGAGAAATGGCCCAAAATTCCTACTCTTCCTACTATTCCAACTATTGTGAGAAGCTTGTGGAAGGATATCCAAAACGTTTGACCCAAGTCATACAGTCTAAGGGCAATGCTACCAAATACTAATGAAATGGATGTAAACTTTTGACTTTACAGAAAGTAATAAAAATGCCTTAAAAAGCTCTCTCTCTCTCATTATTCTGACATTTGGCAAATATAAATAATTTTGGTTCCTAACTGTGTTTTTTTTACATATTGTATGTAAACTTCTGGTTTCAACTGTATATGATTTTGGATAATTTCCCTCATTTTATAATTGATCAAGTCTAGTATTTTTAACTCATTTGTTTGATTTGGTTCTCTTTATCTACTTTTAAGACTTTAGGGTTAACATCTGATGTACTTTTAGGTCAAATTTATTCAGAAATATAGAAAATTCTAAAGGGTTCACAAACTCACTGTATGTGGTAAAGCAACTGATGCTAAGTGTCGCTGTGTCATATCAATGGATAACTTTGTAAACTGGATAAAAAATAAACAGTTCTTAACTTGCATATTTAATTAAAGAGTGTTGTTTCTTTACTTGATGATATCATGGGACTAAAATCCTTCAATGTGTACTCTCATCAAATCTTCGAGTGCTGGACATCTATCCTGTATTACTGAAGCAGTATAGGCTGAATGAAGTGTTAGCATGTGCAGTGTGATTTTACATTGTTTTCAATGTTAAATACGCATTGGCGTTTACAATGTGTGTTTTACATGCGTCTTTGTGATGCGTCTTTTGGATCCGGTCGAAGAATTGACATGTCAATTTTTGATCAGTTTGACGCAGCAGACGCCCTATTTAAAACTATAAGGTGCGTTTCTGCTGCAGCAAAAACGTATTCAAAACGCCATTTGAACATCCCATTAGTGTGCACCAACCTGAGGGAGGCTGTAGACAGGTCCTGTTTTGGGGCTGAGGCTTACATACCTAGTTCTGATGGGTCAGTAGATGGCAGGTCTATAGAGTGGCCTGGCTAGTTAGGCCTGTAGTATGGCATAGGTAATGGGGTTTGGGCTGTAAGCCCTATTGGGACAATTCTGGGGACAGCGCTTTGGTCCCAGTAGACAATAGGAGGAATAGTAAAGTGAGGCCTCTGGAGAAAGACCCAGTCCCTTCCTCAACCATGCTGAGAGAAGATTTGGCAGCAAGCCTTAGAGAGGCCTAGTGGCACCAGTGTAAGAAGATGTTGGCTACTGAGTAATGTCTTGGTGGGAAACCATGTTGAAGTTGGAGTCCTAAAGAGCAGGGTGTGACAGAAATAAGAGCGAGCCAGCTCTCAGAGACGAATTTGGATCTAAGTGAAGTAATACAGGCCGGGAAAAGACTCCTGTGAAGTGAACTGAGGTCAGATTCTGAGCCATTGCAAATTACTGTACTCTCTTACATTGTATTTCTAGAAACTTTAACGTAAGAGCACTACCTAATTGTAATAATTTTAGTTATAAGCGAGAGTCATCAGACAATAGGTAAGGTCTGCAGGAGAATATGTTAAAATCTTCAAGTTTATTAATCCATTAAAAGATCTGCAAAGACATAGCAAAAGGAGACCTCATTCAAGATCCATAATGTTCAGCTAAGTAAAGATTTTAACACATTCTCCTGCAGGCCTTACCTCTTGTCTGATGGCTCGTACGCTTGTTTCTCTTGCTGTCCGATGTTTAAGGATTGGTCTCCTTCACCGTGCCGTTCTCAGGAGGATCAATTTTTCAGAGTGGAGGGTGAGCCGATTTAATCTTTATGTCCGCCAATCTATTACACTCTCAAAATAAAAGCTGCTAAAAAATGTGAAAGGAACCTTTCTGCATTTTTCCTAAATATTCACCCTATATTTAATTTAAGAATAAAGACACCAGCGCTAATATTTCTATCTATATAAAGCTACTCAGGGGAGAGAACATGGTATAACACCATTTGAGATCCTCAGTCTTTCACCTACTACTCCCCATAGTCAAAACAACACTTGTTTCTCCCCTGTATTTAATATAACACATGACTACCAAAGTACCTCTGTACAACAATTTCACCAAAGTACAGTGGTACATAAAGCTACAACATACCTATTTATCGGCAAGGCTGCTTATGAACAGCTTTGTCTACACAGCATGTGGTCGGAATTTGGTGGTTTTAGTATTTTGAAACCGCTGAAAATCTGACCGTTTATCCAACCCATAGAACTTAATAGAAAAAAACGACCTGTAGTCTACACAGGTAATTTTTTAAGCGCGTTTTCTGGCACTGGCGTATTTAGAAACATGTGGTATAATCCGCTGGTGTTTTGCGTTTTGCCATTGGTTTCCCATACAATTAAAAAAAAGCTGACTGCGGTGTTTGCAGAAACAGTGACAAAATTAGCAGTTGTGCATCAGATAAAAACTGGTCTGCTTTCCGACGTTTTTTGTCCAATGCTGTGTGGCCCTAGCCTTAAGAATAATAATAGCAACACTGTTCCACTCACTGACTTGAAGTTGAAAGCATGCTCGTGTATCTATCTCCGGGCGCTCTGGCCGGCAACGCTCAGACTCTTCACATGCACAAAATGGCTGGGAGGCTACAGTGATGTCACCGTGGCTACGGAAGCCTATCCAACACAAAAAAGCTACCAATGTGTTTCGGGAAAACAACACAGTTTCCTTCGTTAGGGCCCCTGCATTACATTGGTCTGCGTTTGTCTTATTTTAAAGAGAAACCATATGGGAAAATATGAAACTCTACCTTAAGTACCTAAAGTATGTGTCCAATGCAGCTCTCCAGCCCAGAATTCAGACCAGGAATGGAGAGACACAACTCCACAGAGGGCAGTCACGTTGTGGAGGCTATCGCAGGACACCAAGCAGAATTTCTACACAGGTCCAATTCTAAATTATAATCACAGGACTCGAGCGTAAGATCCCAGGGCAATGTACGGTTGCTTCTGCAATGTGACTGCCTAATATAGAGTTGCATCTCTCCCCGTTCATTGTGAGGAGGGGCAGGTGAGTAATCATGGTGGGATCCTTAAATAAGGTCAGATAGACAATGGCTGCAAACGCATAACATGGGATCCTAAATGTAATTTTACAATGACACTTTTCTCAGGCTCACATAGTCATCCGTTATGAGTTATGATACGCTGGTTTCCTGAGTGACATAATTAAAGTCATACTGAACTCATTCAGCAGCTGATATAAAATGAGAAAATGATATTTGAAGATCTACAGTACAAGATTTATCTATTGACTTATAAATAAATCAGCATGGCCTCAAATAACCCTTTACTACAAATTTTCCTACCATCACATCAGAGGGGTAACTTAAAGTTCCTGATCACAATGCAAAATCTGTTAGAAGAGACTACAACCTCTGCATGCCCTATAATTACTTTCCTGTGTCATATGAGGGACCTTATGTATAAAAACTTAAGGCAATGAGACCACAAATCAATTTCTAACCTTTACTGTAACCCGAATGCTGGTTTATATGTCATACCATTAATAAAAGGAACCTGTTAACTGTTTTGTGGTGCCTGAACCAGGGGCAACATGAAATAACTACATGCTACTTTATTGATATAAAGGGCCACATGTATGGTCCAAAACTCACTTTTTTACCCATAGTAACCTACATATACATGTGGCCCAAACTGTGAGTTACTTCGAAAAGCTCTGATAGAGCAGAGCATGGGGAGAAGAACACCAGGACAACCAGCAGGGTCCAGTGTATGGTTTCTTCTCACCTGTCCAAGACTAAGTGACAGGTTTATCCCTATAGGCAAACAGGGAGAGACCTGTCAGTGAAGCTGGACTAAGCAGAAAGAAGACAAACATTGAATACTGTGCATGGGCCGACACAGTTCTTCCTGTGCCTAGTAGTGTCTTAAATGTATTTCCTCTGAAATGCTATAGTGTTTAAGAGTAGTATTTTGCTTCAGATTCTGGTCAAAGTCAAATTCAACCCAAATTTCAGTGAGTTAATGCTGGTTTGCCACTTTTGGAAAAAAATCTCTAATTCCAACTCTAAGTTCTAGGGAACTTCTGGGCAGCATCTAGAGAATCCTAGGCTTAGGGTTAGTTGTATGTATTTACTAGTCTTTAGAAAGCACTTGCTGCAGCCAAAAGAGTCCAAATTGCATCAGAACACCAGCATACATCTGTGGCACATTTGGGATATGTCTGTGCAGCATCTGGGCCAAATCGGGGGAATCCTAGGCTTACGGTTAGGGTTAGTTCAACTCTAACCTTTTCTCTGACCCTATCTTTAAGGTTAGGATTGGACTTACCCTAGAATTCCCCAGATTTTGCCCAGATGCTGCACAAACGTGTCCTGGATGTTACCCAAATATGACCCAGATGTGTGGGGGTGTTGTGATACAATTTGGAGGCATTTGGCTGCAGCAAGTGTTTTCTAGAGACTAGAAAAGACATGCAAATTTAGTATTTCCCATTGACTGTAAAGGGATTTTGATTTGGGACATCCTAAACCAAAATAATGTGACAACAATGGACGAACTGGCCTCAAACCTCAGAAAGCTATTTGAGCACCATTACTTGAGAGTAAAACACACTTTACTGTAGTGAGTAACCCTGTGGTTTGGGCAATGTGAGACAGCTGTCAGGTTCCCTTTAATGAAAAAATCACCCTAAAGAAAAAAAAAATCATATTCCTAGCCTTTCTGTATCTTAGATTTATCACTGCTTAGGTGGCAGTTTCAGATAGGTGTATAATTATGCCAAAAATCAATAGCAAATGCTATAATAAGAATTGGGTTATATAAGTAGAAGGTATTCATTAGATGTAAGAGCCGCTCACTTGCTGGTCAACAGTAAGTGACATACTAGATTTACAGCCTATATCCAACTCACTATGTAAAAATGTAAGACATTTGTCACACTGTGGATACTCCGGCAATCTGCTGCAATCAGCAGAGATAATCAATAGGCTGTCCATGGATAAAAGAGATTCTCTGAGATCATAAAAGCATTGAGAAATGTGATAAAATAACAAAAGTACCATTACTCATATGATAACTTCTCGTCAGACTCACTGACCCAGCACAAGGGAGAATGTATCCTTCATGGGTAGTAGGAGTAAAAATTAGTCAGAGGATAAAGCTGTGTCAGTGAAGGTAGAACAATCCTGGACACACAGACCTCACATCTAGCATGAACTACTTGGAGGGTCCTCATACATCAGAAATGTCTGGAACTAGGAGCTGGCTTCAAACTTCATATTAGGAAGTCTAAAATTGAATAATTTAATTGAGATTGCAGCCAGAAACTTAGTGCAAGTTTTTAACCCAAGATAACCACTAACAGTGTGTAGATATAATTTTTCCTGTGTCTAAGGTGTTAGGCTCAGACTGCCGCACTGGGAAACAGGGAAAACCGCTGGTGGGCCCCTGATCATGACCGAGATCATCTTTGAAACTGCATATATATCCTTGGGAGAGGCAGAAAGGCAGAGAGAAAACCTCACTGGTGGACCCGAGAATCAGCTTGATTGGTGTGCCCCCAGAATGAAATTCCACTGGTGGATCCTAGGCACCTAAGTTCAACACTGGTGTCCATAGTCTTTGACTTACAGTATTTGAAAGTCATCTTGTCTGCTGAAAGGACTGCAGCATACAACATGCTTCACAGCTACCTGAATGAGGTAGAGTATTTCACAAAAATGAGTACACCCCTCACATTTTTGTAAATTATCTATTATATCTTTTCATGGGACAACGCCGAAGATATAACACTTTGATACAATGTAAAGTAGTCAATGTACAGCTTGTATAACTGTAAATTTGGTGTGCCCTCAAAATAACACAACACACAGTCATCAATGTCTAAACCGCTGGCAACAAAAGTGAATACACCCCTAAGTGAAAATGGACAAATTGTGCCAAATTTGCTACTGTCCCTTCACAGTGCCATGTGACTTGTTAGTGTTCCAAGGTCTCAAGTGTGAATGGGGAGCAGGTGTGTTAAATTTGTTGTTATTGCTCTCTCATACTGGTCACTGGAAGTTCAAGATCGTATCTCATGGCAAATAACTCTCTGAGGATCTGAAAAAAGAATTGTTGCTCAACATAAAGATGGCCAAGACTGGCAACACCCTGAAACTGAGCTGTAGCATGGTGGCTGAGACCGTACAACGGTTTAACAAGACAAATTTCACTCAGAATAGGCTGAGTTCTGCTGGCTGTGGGGAGCTACAATTTATTGAGGAAAACATGATTGCCAACATGTACCATGACATACTGAGACAATGCATGATCCCCTCCCTTTGGAAACTGGGCCGCAGGGCAGTACTCCAAAATGATAATGACCCCATTCACACCTCAAAGACAACCACTGCCTTGCTAAAGAAAATGAGGGTAAAGGTGCTGGATTGGCCAAGCATATCTCCAGGCCTAAACCCTTTTGAGCATCTGTGGGGCAGCTTCAAATGGAAGGTGGAGGAACACAAGGTCTCTAACATCCACCAGCTCCTTGATGTCGTCATGGAGGAGTGGAAGAGGATTCCAGTGGCTGCAACCTGTGAAACTCTAGTGATCTCTATGACCAAGAGAGTGGAGGCAGTGCTGAAAAATAATGGTGGTCACGTAATATATTGACAATTTGGGCACAATTTGTCCATTTTCACCTAGGGATGTACTCACTTTTGTTGCCAGTGGTTTAGATATTGATGGCTGTCTGTTGAGTTACTTTGAGGTCACATCAAATTTACACTGTTAAACAAGCTGTACACGGACTACTTTATATTGTATCAAATTGTCATATCTTCAGTATGTCCCATGAAAAGATATAATTATATTAACAAAATTGTGAGGGGTGTAATCACTTTTGTGAGATACTGTATGTTATATACAGTGGTCCCTCAAGTTACAATGGCCTTGGAAAACAAATTTCAAATGCGTGGTCTTTTTGGGTCATTGTATTTAAACCACATCATAAAATTTCCCCCAACCTGTGACACTGATTACATCTCATATCCCCCTTCCCCAAAACCCCAGAACCTTAACTCTTCCTGGTCCACCTGCACCTCCCCCCCCCATCTTCCTTCAGCAATGATTTTGAAACTCATTCCAAAAAAAAAATAAATCTCATCAAAAAAGCTTACCCACCCCTCCCCTATTATCCGAGTGCCCCACACCCCCTTCCCCTTTATCACTACCCCCTCCTAACTTCTTTTTCCCCTGTCACCCTGAGAAGCTCCCCATGAATCCACCACCTTAGTCTTGACCCACTGCCATCCCACCTCACCCCTGACCTTAGGTGTTATCACCCCAGCCTCCCCCATCTTTAATCTATCATTAATTGGGCTTCCCCCTTCCTCTTTAAACACGCTACCATCCCCCCCATCCTTAAAAAAAACCATCTCTCAACCCCCCCTCACTGCCCAACTATGGGCCCCCAATCCCCTCTTTCAATTGTCTAAGCCCTTGAGAAACGTCCTCTTAAACTGTATAACCCCGAACTTCTTCTGCCCATGAAATTTGGGTTTTGCCCCACCATTACAGAAACCCCCCAACCCAAGGTAAAACCAAAACCCTAGTAATGCAAAGCCTCCCCCAGTGCTCTGTGTTCTCCTCCTGACCTTCCCTCCCTTTGACATGGGACCTACATTTCCCCCTAACTTCCTCTCCCCCCTGCATCAAAATCGGTTTCCTGGATCCCTGTACCTAATAGAACATTAACGTTCCCCACTCGCACCCCCCTCCCCTTTTCCCCCTTTGTTTTTTGTCCCCCCCTTTTTTTTTTCCATACTCTTTCTATCTGGTCATCTACATACACGGTTTCAATCCCCCTTATGTGATGCATAACTCTACACTTTTCCCGATTTTACCCCCTACTCTCCGGGTCCCTGATGTCTTTCGTCCCTATCCCCCTTTTTCTCCTCCCCCTTCCCAAAACAAAATTTGAGAAAACTAATTTATATCTTCCCCCCAAACCCCCTCCATCCCCCCACCCGATCTTTTATCATGCAATGGCAACACCTCTCACCCGCAACAGGCCCCCGCCTTGGATAAACCTTTTACTCCAATCTGTCCTTCAAACCCCACATCCAAACCCTCACATCTGCCTTCCCCCTCCATGAAAAAAATTCCAGAATCCCCCTTTCCCTTTAAATCTGAAAGAAAAAATGTGGGCCCTGCCTGTATCTCACCCTATCCCTTTGCAACATTTTCTTTTTTTGGCCCCAAACAACCCCACTCTCGCCCCCTCCAAAACCCCCTTAACTTGCTGCCCCCTTTATTCACCTCTTTCCCCCTACTCCCCTGCCCCTCCCCCCTGTCTCCCTTCACTGGCTGCCATTACCCAGTGAATCGATTCAAGCTAGCAACCTTGACTAAAGGCTCTCCCTAACCTTCCCCCCTACTATTGTTACTTAGATCCCCCCTCCGCACTTCTCCCCAGGATTCTTCTTGTCTCCCCTTATAGCTCTTTAACCCCCTAAACCTCCCGTTTCCCCCCAAAAATGAACCCCCGCTAAACACTCAACCCCCCCCTTTCCCCAAACCTCAAACAACCTAAAAATACCCCTTCAGGATTGCCTATAACCCAAAATTAACAGTGTTTGCATGCTCACCCCCAAAATGTTTCCCCCCACCTTTGTTCTTTCCTTCCTGTAGATTTAAGCCCCCGGGGCAGGACCTTTTCCTCTGTCCTTTTTATCACTTATTGTCACTTTGTAATTGTTTGACCAATGTTATTTATGTACCCCTAAATGTCCCAGCACCCTGGAATCAAGGGCGCTCTAAAATAAATGATAATAATAAAAAATAATAATCTGCGACACATTATTAATGGAAGATCCAACCAATTATCACAAACATTTCAGTTGTAAAACCTCTGTATTAGTGAGGTGCGGGCAGTGATTGGCAGTATAGTAGCGCCTCTCTACAGTACAGTGCAGTACTACATGTCCTGTCCTGCTCGTTAAACTGTCCTGTGCCAGTGTAACGACGCGTGCCACTCTCCGACATCTGGACTGTGGTCACGTCTGTCACCTGGCTGCCAGCAGACTCCGTACTGCTGTCCAGGCTGCTGACCATGCTCAAGCCCGCTCCTGGCTTTCGCTCTGCCCATACTCACCTGGTCACGTCCTGCTTCCTCCCTGGCTGGTGTACTCCTCTGGGTCTTCTTCCCTTAGGATGCGCATTCCTTGATGTCCACTATGGGCGCATGCACCAGTCCCCTGGATTTAAAGGGCCAGCGCACAACAAGTAATTATGTTTCCACCTATGAGCAGTTGGCAGGAGCCTTTTAGGGATTCTGTTTCCTGTTCTCCGCGTCCACTTGTTGGTATCCATTCCATAGCTACGCTCTGCTATGCGTTCTCTAGCGAATCCTGTTACACTACCTGTCCATCCATCTTGCTGCTCTAATTTCCAGCCCATCCCAGTGTTCTACATCTCCTGCTCGACTGTCACCACTAGTACCTGCGTTGGGTGTTGCAACCTGGGGGTTCCCTGCAGCAAAGCCCTTCCTGCTTTGCGCCGGTGAAGACAAAGGGCCGTTCACACGGCCCCAGTGAAAAATTTCCCGGCCCTTTTGTGCACTTTTTTTGGGGACCGTGCCTTTTGGCTGCCGGGGGGACGGATTATTCTTTTGCGGTTTTTAAAAGGAAAAACCCTCCCCCTTTTTCCGAAATTAAAACCTGTTCATGTTCGACTTTAAAAAAACCAGGGGAAGAAGAAAAAAGTTCAATTTTTTTTTTTCTGCCCACCGGCATTCTGAAAAACCGACCGGCGGAAAACCCCCATGAAGGGGGGAAACTGCTGCGGGGGGTTTTCCATGGGGGTTAAATAAAAAAAGGGTTGTCCCCGGGGTTTGCAGGAGGTTTTCAAAACAAAAAACCCTTCTGCAAAAGGGGGTTGGAAAATACTGCCGGGGGTTAAAAAGGGCCTTTTGGACTCTGCTCCCGGGGTTTTGGTTATCTACCCCTACGTGTGACAGAAAACCCCTTATTCTACACGGGGAACTGGGGAGAAGTGTGACAGCCAGAATGAGCTTCTCCTTTTGGCAACAGGTGAGGGCCTCCTTTTCTTTTTTTCTGGTACATTGTCTATATAATCCATAGCCCAAAAAAGCTCCTGTCTTTTATATACAATTTGAATTTCAGTTTCCAGCATCTCTTTCTGACTGTTATGTGTAAGAAATTGCTTTATCTGTCTTATCGCCCTTCATTGGTAAAGGGAAAAAAAACCATGAATTAAAACAATTTTAAATCCCAAATTTTATGTTATTTGCGTTGTCCATATTTACAATGGTACTGATGTTTAGAACATATCCACAGGATCCCCATTCTGGAGAGTGCAGATTTGGTGATGAGACCCACCAATTTTCCCATTTTTTTGGGAATATATCCTTGGGTTTATCTATAAAGTCTAAGGGGGGAATACATTTTAAAAACCCCTTTCAAATAAGGGGAAAGGAAACAAATTTTAAAAAAAATCAAAATTACCCTCTTTTTTATTTAATTTAAAACCCCAATTTTGATACAAAATTATTTTCTTTTTCTAGTTTTTTAAAATTTGGTTTTATAGAGGGGTTTTTTTTTTAATTCTCAATATAAAAATTGGGGTCAACAATCTCATTTTGAAGCGTTTTTTAACCCGCATTTAAAGATGTTTTTTTAAAATTCCAAAAGATGGGAAACCCCCTGAAGGGGGGAAAAGACAAAAGGGTTTATAGGGACGTTTTTTGGGCATGCTCCTTTTTGTGCCAAAAGGCATACTTACCCAAATTATCCCAAATTTGGGTTTTGGGAGTAATTTCCCCCTAAAGTGGTGGGCCAGGGGCAATCCCCACGGGGTTGGGGTACCCTAAAGGCAGGGTTTTAAATTTTTGGTAAAATTACATTTTTAAAAGGGTTGGCAAGTAGGGCCAAAGGGGGATGGCAAGAGGGGGGAGGGGAAGGGGGAAAGGAGAAACAGCGGGGATAACCGGGGGAAATTAATTTTTCCTTTATTACTTTAATACCTTTATCATTTATCCCCCCCCGGGGATGAGGGGGGGGGGAAAAAAGGGGTGCCATCAGGGCAGTAATGGCAGTACCCATCGGGGAACCTAAATAATTTTTAAAAAAAAGGGGAGATATAATGAGGGGCACATTCTTTTTTCAACCCTTCCCAAACTATGTATCTATAAAGCAGAGAGGCCCATTTGATTTGGCTCTATTTAGCTCTGAAATTACAGAGGGCAGCCCTTGTTAAGAAAAACTCTGAAATTTGATCTCTACAGAGCCTAAAATTTGTTAAATTTTAAAATTATCAACTTTAATCTATGCATATAAACATTTAAAGAACTTTATATTTATTTTCTTAAAAATAGAAAAAATTGTCCCAAAAGTGTGCGGGGCCCAAAGGGTTTCCCCTGATTTCCCCTAAAAAAACCTGGGGACTATGAAAATAAAAGGAAAATTGACTCCACAAAAATTTGGGGAGTATACCACTTTTTTGTTTGGCTTTTTAAAAAAAAGATATACAATTGTTAAGAAAAACCCAAAAAATGGGGTTGATCTTTTTGCTAAAAGAATGCAAAGTAAAAAAGCAAGGAGGGGGGTTCTATATGATTTTGCTTTGGTTTAAATTTCTTGTATTAAAAAAAGTGGGGGCCAAAAAATTTTTGAAGGGTTTTTGCCATGAAGTAATATTGACATGAGAAGCTTCCAAATTAAAAAATAAACACTTTTACCAGTCATCATTATTAAAAATTCTTTTAACCTTTTTTTTATTTTTTTGCTATTTTTAGTGACCACATTTGTAAAAACCCCCATCTCCGGGGGATACGCCCCTTTCGAGAGTTTTCTAAGCCCTTTGGCCGAAACATGCTCGGAAATCACCTCTCCCTTCAGGCAGCTTTTTTCAGACTTTTCCCGCTTAAAATCACATTACTCACGGCTAAGCGAAAAAAAAACCCCCAGTGTTCTCATTTCTCCCCTTTTCCCCTTTTGGTACTCCATGAAAAATTTAGCCCAAACAGGGCAAAAAATAAAAAGAAATAAAAACCCTTTAATGCAGGGTATTTTCCATTAAGAAAAAAAACCCAAATCCAAAATTAGTACCTGCGGGTTTTAAAACCTAGGACCCCTTTATGTGAAAGGCAAAGTGCTAAAACCAAATCAGCTACTCAAAAGTCTTTACTTTAAAGGGGCATTTCCCCAAGGGCAGGGGGTTTGGGGGCCCTTTTTTTTCAGACATTTTCCCCGGGTTTTTGCAAACCATCAAAAAAAACTGGCCGCAAACGGGTACAAGGGAAATCAAAGAAAACCCGTGCAGCAAAACCCCACTGCAGGGTTTTCAAATGCTGGCCGCCCAAAAAAAAGTTTGAACATGCACATTTTTCCGTCCTTTTTTTCGGGGGAAAAAATTGTCTGCCCCAAGGGGAAGGGGGGGATAAACCGCCCGGGTTATTTGTCCTTTTCCGGGGGGGACTTTCCCCAAAAGACCTTTGTTTGACTAGAGGGAGCACACTGTGGGGGAAAGGTTTGGTGTTTGTCACCCTTTACTGGGCACATGATATGCAGTTCAAACAAATATTACACACCCCCTTTTGAGAACACTGAAAGCTGAACCTAAAAAAAAACCCGGGCATAAAAAATTATTTTTTTGGAAAAACCCCCTTTTTAAAAAGGGATCCCTCCCCGGAACACAGAGCATAGTAAAATTTTTAAAGGCTCGGAGACTGATTTGAAAACTGTGAAAAAATAAAAAAAAAACACCTTTAAACCTCAAAAAAAAATTAGGGCTTAAAAAAAAAACTTGGGGCCTAATGTAAAAAAAATTCTGGGCAAAGGGACTTTCTTTTTTGGCCCAAAACAACCCATCAAAACCCCCCAAATGTTTCATTTAGTGATTGAAAACCTCCCGGGGGAAAACTCTAATTGGTTGCGGGCAAAACAAGGAAAGCCTCAACCAAAACATTTTTTCATACTTTAGGGCCCCTAACTTAAACAATAGTTTAAAAAAATCGACACTTTTTTACGCAATCTGTCAAAATTTTCTTTTGGGGCTTTTTTGTTAAATTTAACAGGGGGCCCGGGGCTTTTTTTTTATGTTCCACAAAAATTGTCCTTTTTTCTGGGCCCTTTTTTTTTAAATTCCTTTACACATTGCCCTTGGGGTTTTTTAATTTAAAACTTTTTAGGGGAAAACCCAAATTGGGGCCTCTGAAAAACTTTTTCCCCTCAGAAATACGGGGCCATTTGCCTAATTAGGAAATTAATTTTGGGTTTTTTCCCCCCTTTTAAAAAAAGGGTTTTTAAAAGTCATTTGGGAAAGTTTTTTCAAAATACGAGTTAAAAATTTTTTTTTATCTTTAAAACCGAAAATTTAATATGATATATATTTTTTCTTGTAGAAACCCTTTCAAATATTTCATTGTTTTTTTTTAAAAAAATGTATTTTTTTCAAAAATCTTGTTATTTTAAAAAAACCTTTATCATAATAGGATTATGATAACTGTATTAATCTAATAAAAAAAAAATTAAAAAATGATTAAAAGTTTTTTTTAAAAAGCCCTAAAAACATGGGGTGACATGGCTCCCAAATTTTCCACTCTTAGTTTTGGGGGGTGCAAAATGCAAATAAAATACTTAGGGTTTGTTCACAAAATTTGAATTTTCTATCCCAAAAATTTGATATTTTGTTGGGGGATTTTCCCAACAGCCCAAAAAAAAGTTTTAAAATTTTATTCTTTGGGGGTTTTAGTCCATTTTTTGGGTTTTCTGCCCACGTCTCCATACCAGAAGCCATGTAGAAAAAAGGGAAAAGCCCCCCCCCCCTTTGTAAGAAAAAAAGGGACACTTTTTGGGCGTTTTTTGTACGACCATTCAGATTGCATTTTTTCCAAAATCATGTCTAAATTGCTGTGTTTTAGCAGCAACTTTAGAAAAACACAGCAAAAATCATGCTCTAAACACAGCATTACTGTAATGTGTGAACAGTTGAAAGACACAATAAAACACAAAAAAGAAATCAATTGTGATGGGGTAAAAAAACCCCCAGTTTACTGCCTGCCCCAAAAAAAGGGTTAATCCCATGGATGTTTCTGAAACCTGGTGAAAAAGCCCCAGCTGTCCAAATTAGAGGCATAAAAACAAAACCAAATAAAAAAATTTTTTGTCAGGAATCCATCAAAGGATCATGAAAAAAAGAAAAACCCAAATTTTAAAACAAAGGTTAAAAAGAAAAACTATGCGCCATGGGTGACTGTATAAAAGGGTTTTTCACCTTTTTTTCAAACGACAATCACCTTACAAAGCCGGCTACTAGTCTAATGCCCCTTAAACGTATGGGGTTTGGGCCCGCATTGTTTTAAGACTCAACATTTTTGGAATGCGCCTAACATAAAGGGGGTTTTCCCTGGGGTGTTTGGGGGCGTTCTGGGGGCTTTAATGGGGGTGTGGCGCACCCCCCTTCGTAAGATTGGGACACATATATGAATTGGGTTTAAAGCAAAACTAGGCGCAACTGCTCGCCAGGCAGCCCCTTTTTCCAATGTGGTCTGCTGAGCCTGGGGATTTCGAAGTGAAGCTAAAATTTTGCTGTAAGGGGCAAAAATTTCAAAAATTTCTCAACTTACACCGGGAAATAAAAAAAGTAATTTCTAAAAAATTATCAAACTATAAAAAATTTCCCAATTTAAAATTAAAATTTTAAAAAAAAATTTTTAAAAATCTAAAAATTAAAAAAAAAATTTATAAAATACCCCCAAAAATTTTAAAAAAAATATCCCCTATAAAATGTTTTAAAAATTTAAAAAGAATCTAAAACAAATTTTTTACATTAAATAACCCGCAAAATGATGTTTGTTCAGATTTTTTTAAATTTTTTTTTTTCTAAAAAAATTTTAAATTTATTTTTGCGCCCTCACCCTTTATTTTAAAACATCCAGCAAAAGCCACAAGCAAAGGCCCTTGCGGGGAGCTGTATTTCCCCACCAACGGGTACCATATTTTTCTATTCACAAACATGCAATTCTAATCCCTTTTCCCTTTAACTTTTAAACCTTTATCTTAACCTTTTTACATTTTTAAGGTGCTTTACAATGCCCCTAAATTTTCTTAATGCGCCAAACAAAACAAGCGAAGAAAGTCAAATTTTAGACTCCATTTTAACCCACACAAAAAAAATTTTCCCATCCCTTTCACCGCAAAAAAACACTGAAAACGAATGGGACAATTCACGTCGAAGCGCCTTCCTTCATACATGTCTCCCTTAATCATAGTGAGCAGCAGTGTATGACACACAAACTAAAAACTAGCATATCAGTATTGCTTTCAGGGGAAAATACCAGAGTTTAACCTTTCTATTAAAATGTAGTTTTACTTTTTCTTTTTTCCCTTAAAGGTGGTTTTCTGGAAAAAAATATAAAATATATAAGCCCAAAAAAATTTAAATTTTAAATAAAAAAATTTAAAAAAGGAAAACAAAAACAAAAAAAAAATTTTTTGAAAAATTTGGAGCATAAAAACGAGACAAAACAAAAGTTCATCAAGTTTGATATTCTTTTATTTTAAACAGGTATTACCTACGTTAATCTTGGCACAAGACCCACAAAGCAGAAAAGCCCTGCGTGACCACAGCATTATAGATTGAGGTGTAGCAGATATAAAACATCCATATGTATGTATAATATATATATATAGTACTTGCATTAGATATTAAAACAAAATCCCTTTGTGTCATCATAACATCATAACATTCAGAAATACAATCTTTTCTGCAGAAAATTTTTCCTTGTTTTCACCTGGCCGGTGGTTTTCAAAAGCTTTTTTTTGGGAAGGAAATTGAGGCTTTTATAAACATAGCATTTAATAATGTTGATAGCAGAAAATATGAATTACATGCTAACTTCTATTACTGAAATAGGAGATGTGATGGATCGTTTCTGAAAACAGGTAGGTGATTAAAATGAAGGTGTTTGTGCATTTATCAAAAACCCCGCCAAGTAACCCGCGAAGGGAGAAACAGTCCCATCTTTTGGTAATTTTTAAAATGTGGGATATCCAGGACCAAATAGACATGACCTTTGCAGTCTCTTAGACACCAAGAAAATATTTTCGGGCCCTTAAAAATTTAGATGGGGATTTTTTTCTGATCCCTTAGAAAATAAAAGGGGCTTTTAGACTTTTTTTTTTTAAAATTTTTTTGACCTGCCCTTTCCCTTTAGATGAACCCACAAGAAAAACGGAAATTTGGGGCTTGTTAAGTTCCAAGGGAAAGAATCTCCCCAAAACTTTTAAAATGGACAAATCACCTTGCCTCTGACCATGAAATAAACTTTGCCAATGTTAAATAAAAAATGTGGCATATTTTTTCATTGTTTTTAAAGCCGAGTTCATAATTTTCCATTTAAAAATTTTTACCTTTTCCTTTCCAAATTTTTAGACAGAATCGCAAAGAAAAAAACTGCAACAAGTCCACCACATGGGCAAATTTGGGAAATTTTTAAAATTTTCTTTAAGACAGTGAAAAAAACGCCAAATGTATGAAAATATTTTTCCCACAGTTCATTTCTTTGAGGCGCATTAGTGCCAATTTCACAAGGGCTGGGTCAGGCACCACCCTTTTCCCCGGCTGGTTGTTCTAACCTTTCTTCGCCTAGATTTGGCGCAAAAAAATATAAATCCTTTTCCCCAATTTAAAAGTGACTTTTTTTCAAAGGGATTATCGCGCCAAATTTGGATGCACCTTTCATACATTCTTTTGGGCTCAAAGTACACTGCCGCAGCCCCGTCCATACATGTCGCCCATAGTCTTTAACTCTTTTAAACCTAGGGTTCCGCCCACTGCACACAAAAAGCCGTAAAGAGGGCCCAAAACTTGTTTTTAGTAAAAAAAAACCTGTTGTCCCCCACACAACTTTTTTTTTTTTTAGCTCGTTTTTTTGCTGGGCCGTTTTTGAAACTGTTGTAAAAAACGAAATGAGCAGGGGAGGTCAAAGGGAAATTTCCCCGACGTTTTTTTTTGGGGCGTTTTTTTAGAAAGGGCACAGCAAAATTTTAATTTTCTGTGCATTTCTGCAAAAAAGCGCCACAAAAAATGTGCAAAAAAAACGCATGTAATGCAGGATTAAAAAAGCAGTGGGGAAATTTTAAACTGCAGTTTGCAAAACCCTAGGGTGCCTTTTACTTGGGGTGCTGTGCAAAATTTTTTTCAAGTTTTAAAAAAAACACCAAAAAAAGCACCATGTAAAAGACCCTTAGGGGCCGTTCCAAAAACGGCACAGGACAATACCCGGGGGTTTAAACCCCCGGGAAATTTTTCCCCCGTTTTGTGGCCGTCCTCACGGCCGGGGGGGAAGGGGTTTTTTTCCGCGATGAGCGGGGGAAAAAGGCCCCCCCCCCCCTCCCATAACATGCAAAAGATTGTGGGATGGACAATTTTTTTGCTTGGGCCCGGCCGCCGGGGACCAAAAAAAAGTTATTTGGGGAAAAACAACGGCAAATTGGGGGGCTTTCTGCACGGGTTTTTTCCCCTTTAAACACAAATTTTGTAAATTTTTTGCCCGGTTTTTTTAGGCGGCTGAAAAACCGCAAAACCCCCTTAAAAAACCGGGCCCAAAAACCCGGCCGTGGGGACTTTCCCTTAGGCTTTTTTTGCACAGCACTGGATTTCCCCAATTTTTCCGGGGGGATTCAGTATTTTTAAAGGGGAAAACAGAGAAAAAAAATGAGAATAATCATGCGTTTAGGCAAAATTGTTTTTTTCTTTGTTGGTCTGGGGTCTAAAATTAAGATCGGGTACCCACATTATTTAGGGGTCTGCTCGTCAGTTGCTGGAGGTGGCTAAATTTAAGTACGGGGGGCAAAGGGTTTCCCGATTGTCCCTTGTATAGGACAAAAACCCTATGACATGGGAAATGGTAACACTTAATTGTCAATTTATTTGTACAAGCAAAACAAGAGCATACTATTGACGAGACCTTAACTTTCTAGCACCAAAAGGTGATGTTGATTATAGGCATGTGGCAGGTCACTGGTTGCGAAGATAGAGGGGATAAGATTGGGCAATAGCCAAGGGCCTAAGATCTACTTGATCTACTGTAAGCTTTGGTGAATAGAGGGTATACCCAAGTAAAGAATCCCTTGATGACATGTATATGTAGATAAGGCAGGATATGGTCAGAGCTTTTACATTTGGTGAAAGCCCTTTAAAGTGTTTTATGCACACCATTTACATAACAGTTCTTTACATGCCATAGAAATAAGTAGTTATAACCCTTCCATTAACTCTGTGAAGTGGGCTTCCAAAGTTAATAGAGAGGCTCTGGCTACAATAATGCCCTCCCACCCCTCTTCACAAGCTGAAATGATTAGCTTACAATGTCAGACTTCTTACCTACACACCTAAGATGGCGGCCCAATACCGCATACGCACATCTGATAAAAGACATACACATTTTCTTAAAAACACATTATAATGATAGGTCCTGATATAACAGACTGGCACACATGCATACAAAGGAATGTGACATACTAATAACTCAGCGGCAATTAATCTTTCATTATTACTATAGACAGGTGAGATTACTGTGACGGGGGAAATTAATGCTTTTGCAATGGATACATTTTAAATGTCCTTGACAGGTAAAAAGTGAACTGCCCAAGGTAATCAAATAAGACAGAAATTCATTATTTATTTCTAAATTTAGCCTGGTCAAGGTCTAGATGTCACCTCGTACTGTGTATGGTACAATATTCAGACAAACGTCTGCGCAGCTCTGGCTTTAGTTCCCTTGATTATTTAGTCATCCAAAGTAATATCCAAAGGGATAAATACAAAAAAATGATTTATCTTGCATTCCTATTAGGACCATCTTCAGAATCAGTAATCTGGTAATTTCTATAGCATGCTCTTAGCTCCAACCAATACACCAGTTCTTTGTGTCACATTATTATGATCATTTCCTTTATTCAATGTTTGCGGGCAGGTAGCCCATGAAGGAAGTCCCGTCATAAGCTAGCTTGGTGGGTGTATACAGTAATTTGTGTGATAGGCTGTCTGCGCATGTCATGGATAAAAGAGGCCATTTATTACAGTGGAGCATCTCACCACCATAATGAACCAGGAGGCTACTAGACCTGTGTCTAAAACACTGGTTCAGTGAACCCTACTTCATATTGGGCTCCAAAGTAGACGGATGGTCACTGCACCTCTGACAACAAGGTTGCATCGGCAGAATAGGTTTCAGTTTCCACATCAGTATTGAAATTGGATCTCTGCTAATTGGCCAATTGCCTTCTCCGATGAGTCACTTTTCTGTTTCACCAAGCGAATGGATGTTGGTGTCAGGTATGAAATAGCAGAGAACAAACACTCTGCCACCGTTGCTGGAGGAACATAACCTGGTAATGGCAGAGTTAGGTCTGGGGAATGTTTATGCGGCATTTCCTGGGTCCACTCATCCATGTGGAAGCCACTTTCAACCGATTTAGTCATAGTTATAGTTAGTACGGTTGAAAAAAGACACGTGTCCATCAAGTTCAACCAAGGGTGGGGAAAATGTGGGTGAAGAGAGAGAGACAAGGACTTTAAGCCCAGCCTCCCCACTGGTTCATGCCCTGAAACCCACAAGGCAAGAACCAATCTGCTCTAGTGGAGACCCTATCTCTAACCCCAGAGCCTCCACCAGCCAGTATTTTACATAGCTACGTACGCATTAATATTCTTTAGTTTCAGGTAGGTATCTAAGCCTTTCTTGAAACTCTCTACAGTTCCTGCTGTGACCAGCTCCTCAGGCAGGCTATTCCACAAATTTACAGTTCTTACAGTGACAAATACCCTTCTTCTTTGGATGTGAATTAATCCTTGCAGATAACATACACCCATACATGCTGAATGTCTTCCCTGGGGCAGATGGGAATCTTCCAGCAAATAAATGTGTTGTGTTACATGGTTAGAAATGTCCAACATTGGTTGGAAGAGGATAACCAAGATTTTTAAGTACTATCCCTGCCCCCTAATTCCCTAGATTTAAACCCAATTGAACATCTGTGAGACCACCTCGATTGTCATGTTTGCTCTATGGGTCATATTTTATATACCATCCAGCAGCTGTGGGATGCACTGCAGTCAGAATTGCTCCAGATACCTGTAAGCACCTACCAGGATCTTATTGAGTCGCTCCCAGCCCATCTAGCTGCTGTCTGTGTTGCAAACACTGGATATTACTGATGAGCAGCATGGTGGCTCAGTGGTTACCTATGTTGCCTTGCAGCACTGCGGTTCTGGCTTCAAAGCCCACCAATGACAACATCTGCAGTGAGTCTATATTTTCTCCCTGTGTTTGTGGGTCTTTCCTCTGAATACTCTTGTTTCCCTCACAGATTTCAAAATATACTGTTAGGTTAATCTGGAATATATATTAATAAATTAGCTGGTGGTCATAACTAAACAATTTAGCCAAATAACTCTGAAAAAAATGATAGAATTACAAAGTAAATCATGTATTGTCTAGTTTACTTTGGATGAATAAATAACCGAGGATACTAAAGTAAGGTGTGTGCAGAAGTTCTTTATTGCATGGAGAGGATTGGGATCCTCAAGAAAGGTGTGGTTTGCAGAGGTGGGACATTTAACAGACATTTATGGTATATCCTTATGTCTGGGAGTGAAAAACTGCCCCATCCTTATGTGCAATTCTAATACTAGCAAACAACCCCTCAGGGGTAGTAGGTGTGTGAGTTGTTGTTCATCAGTATTTTTGTATTTGAGCAATCTCCCATGTAGGGTACCATGGCTTTTCTGCATACTGGTGTGAACTGGTTCTTATCCAATGTGCAGTTTGTTTTACTAAGCAATTGCCCCCTTCATGGATAGGTGCGTGAGCAATTGTTCATCAGTATTCTGCACCTGTACAACTTTTCATATGTAGCACTAGTGCTTTTATTGCCTCCTACTAAGAATTGATTTTTGTCCAGCCATGGAGCTGTGTTTCTGTGATGAAAAAACACCCCTTTAAGTTATTTTGTGCTACAGTGAATCACAGTCATAACACAGTCAGTTGTTTACAAGGAAGCTTGCGACTGGTGCAAAAAAAAATTACAGATTGACAAATTATGTGTCCATATTATATGTATCTGTATTGCTCTGTCCACACCATGAGTATTTCAAGTGTAAACCACGCGGATTCCGACTTAAAATGCTAATTTTAAACCAAAATCAAATAATTCCCATTGATCTCAACAGAAAATCCGCGTTATAGTTCATACAACGTGTATTTTGGATGGTCGTTTTTTAAAACCGACGCACAGTAAAAAAAAAAAAAAAAACCTTTGCACATGTTCATTCTTTGGTTTTGTTCCACATGGAAAATGCATGGAAATTTACTAATGATGTCAACGGGGATGGGTAAAAATGTTATGCATGCCCAAAACGTGTCTAAAACCACTTGGGATTGTAAACTGCGAGAAAACCAAATCCAAAAAAGGACCCTAAATCCACATGCGGTAAACATGTGAAATACTCATTGGAAACGCATCAGACAATGCGTTTTTCAACAGCAGAATCTGACAAGTGCATTTTACTCATATGTGAACGTCCCCCCATATTGTTCCTGTAGCCTGCTATGGTCCATACTGTTCCTCTGTGTACTTCCGATGTTATAAACAATTA
Source organism: Phyllomedusa bahiana (assembly GCA_025379985.1). Lineage (NCBI taxonomy): Eukaryota > Metazoa > Chordata > Amphibia > Anura > Hylidae > Phyllomedusa > Phyllomedusa bahiana. Next base: position 89,788 of record JAODAL010004824.1, on the reverse strand, counting down.
CAGAGAGTTTTTTTCCCTTTGGATTCATACTGGTTGTCCCATGTCCTATCAGTTGTTAGATTGTTTTGAGATTGTAGGGGGACATGTGCCAGAAGTCTGGCGTCTTTTCAGCCTGAGATCTAGCACAGTCCAGTTCACTATATTTGTACTCGAATATCAGGCTCCTAAGTTTGGGGGGGCGTGCAGGAGGCGGGGCACACTTGAACTGTTCAAACGTACACATTTATAGCTTCAGTAAGGCAAATCCAGACACATTACCACTGGAACAGGTAAACCACTTTCAAAGTGGTTTACCTGAGCCAGAAGTGTCGTTTCTGCACTAGAATGTGCCTGATTTATGATCCGCAGTCGAACAGGTTCATAGATTCAGGCGCATTCTACACTATTATTATTATGCACATAAAAATTGGCGTCTAAGCGCCAAAAATCATACATGTAGCCAATAGTGAATCCTAGAGATGCCATACAATGGCACCTGCAGTGTCTATATAGCTATAATACAGACTTCTAGGGCAACGTTCTAGGGAGTTTCATACATGTCTCCTCTTTTACCTAATTCTTGTAATAGTCCTCTCATGTGAATAATGAATTTTATGATTCATAAGGTTGTAAGAAAGATTTCACTGACGTGAATATGACATTTAGTGAATAAGCTCCTAAATGGACGTACCTGATACAATAATATGCTTGGAAAGGGTAACGTTAATATGTTGACCATAGGAATAGTGGATCTCAACTCTGCTCAAATTAATCTTTTTTCTTCTGTTTCATGTAAAATACCAACATTCCCGAGATTCAGAGTGACCAACGTGAGGTCATTAATTCACAGTAAGTATCCATTATGCAGACCCTTTATGTTTACAATGCAAGATTGATCGCTTCAGCATTTGTTTGTGCTGCATATCAATCCCTAAATTATTCACCTGAACATATGTCCTGATATTAGAGATTTATGAACTTTTTATTTACTCAGCCTGCTGCCGTATAACTATATAGTATACGTTGGATGACAATCTCTATCAGATCTGTGAATGTCCTAATTGTATTAAAACACTATGGGCGACTTGTGTATGATTTCTGTCACCCAGGTGACAATTTTTATGCACATAAAAATAGCCTAGAATGTGCCTGATTTGTGAACTTGCTATACAGTGGGTCATAAATTGGGCACATTCTAGCGCTAGGGCGCCATTTCTGGCTCAGGTATATCACTTTGAAAGTGGTTTACCTGTTCCAGAAGTAATGCGCCTAGAAATGCCATAGCAAAGCCACAAATCTATAGCTTCGTATGGTTCTAGAGCGCCCCAGCTTCTTGAAAGCCCCCCCTCCCCTATCGCAGACGTATTACAAAGTGCCGTTTGCGCTTTGTAATGCACCCAGGAATGGCGTGCGGGAGGGATTTCAGCACAGCGAATGGGGCTGTGTCTGATATCGGGCCTAAGGTTTTATTGGTTTCCAGTTCTTCTCTTCCAGGCTTCCATATATTCAACACTGCTTTGAAATGAATGTAAAACCAAATAGATAAGAAAGAAGAAGAGGTGGGGACAGGGGTTTGACCATTTGTGCATTTGTTGTGTTCACAGCCCTTCTCCCTCTTTTTATATAAGGATCTCTGTCTTTTGACTTACCTATTGACGGGGGGGGATCAGCCTCATTGTATGTGATTTGGTGCAAGTGCACATTTCAATTAAATTATGTCAAGGTAACCTCGTCAATGGGTCCCTATCTCTAGACTTGCCTATTCTTTGGGCCAAAACCTCCATGCATTTAATGCAGCAGTGATTGCAAGGACTTCAGGGAGATGAGAGAAGTGCATGGCTATAACGGAGGCAGCAACTCCTCCAAATACACTATGCAGAAAAAGACAAAAATTAGCTGGCACATCAACACAACTTAAAACAGATACTGGTGCATGCTATAGTGACTGTAATGCAAAAAGCAAATTCTCTGACACAAAATTACATCAGCACCCAGCAGGCAATAAAATCTGCTGGATGCCGTTGTAGTTTTGTGCTGGAGAATTTGCTTTTTGCATTATAGCAACTTCTGAGGCACTCCCTGGAATTCACTCTTTAACCCCTCTACAGGGATTTGGCCTTAGCTCAGGTACCTACCATCAGTGTAGTCGCCAATAACAACATTACATCATACTTTTTAACTCTGCTGGAATATGTAGGAAACTCCTGCAAATGGGGTAGTCCTCTGAGACACCCAGTAGTGTTGGCTCCCAGTTGCCATGTAGTATTGGCTCAGAAACTGTCCCCCCACCATTCTCGCGGCGACTGTAATGATCAGCCAGACTCCAGTTCAAAAAGCCATCATCAGAGCCAGCTCCTATCTCTGCCTAGAAATCGCAATACCACAGAAAACATCAATTTATCCTGCAAATTAAAAGCCCTTACACATCTCCATTCAACAGAACAATAAAAAAGTTATGGCTTAGATTAGAACATCCTGACATATATGTGATTTTTTTTAAGTGTGAAATTTGGTTAATGGATTTGAGAAAGAGTCTGTTAAAAGAGACTTGGCCTGCAAAAGTGGGGTGTGATCTGTAAAAGCAGGTATGACATTGACAATTGCATAAGAATGCATTATTTGGGGTACAAAAATAGGAGATTACATGGTGGTACAAGCAGAAAGTCAGGGCAGGCAGAGTTCAGTCTTCATGGGTAACAAGCATGAGGTCAAGGCAGGCAGCATTCGATCATCACAGGTAAGAGTATGTTCACACGGTGTATTTGCGGCGCGCATTTCACCACGTATTTGCGCTCTAATACTCGCAAAATGCGCGCCGCAATTACGGTAATTCAAAACTTCATAGAGAACTATGAATTATGCCTCACTCCCCCGGAAAAATCACATTTTGTACGCCGGGGGAGAGAAGGCATTAAATTTTTCACGGTGCTTCAGCCGCTGACAAGCTGTGTATGGGCCAGGCAGGGGTCGCCCTCACCGTGTTCTGGAAATATGCGCTGATCAGTGCGTACTTCCAAAAAACCCGGCGTATTGCAGCGCGTACAGTACGTGCCCCAATACACCGTGTGAACATACCTTAGCAGGAAAGTGTGTTGCTGACATACAGTGATTTTGCCCCTATCTAACAAATGTGATGATGAACAAGTGTTTGTTTGTCTTTGGTCTTTCACACAGGGTAAAGATTAGGAATGGACGCTCCTATGACTTGGTTTGGCCTGAATAAAAGGTCCTCAAGTACTTTTCAGGAGGGGTCAAGGTGTTACACCGATTTTATTGTCTACCAGGATCGGACTTCCTAACTGATACAAGAAAATAGATCCGGTATACAATAAGTATCTATTAATATGGAGTTTGACTGTTAGAATAAAACCGGTGCTCCTGTTTCCTTCTTCATTTTTTTTTATTCACAATAACACAACTGAAGTACCAACGACTCATGTCGACTGGAAAGCTGATTGTATATTACTCCCTCTGTCAGACATATCATTGAAAGTCAGATGCCCTACACCTGAGCTCTGTCTGTTCTTCTCATTACAGCATCTCGCACTATTTAACATGTGTTGTCTCCTTGTACTTCCTTTGGCACAACAACCTGCGCACCGACGGGACCTGTACGCATACAGGGCAATTTATTGTGCCGCTTTCCTGTAGCTGGCCTTAGCCAGCGCACAACAGAAGCTGATTATAAATCAAGAAAGCTTTTAAAGCACCTTGTCTCATTTTCGTTGAGTTGGAAATAAATGATATTCGCGGTGATGTATCGCAGACAGTAGAGATTTTGTGAGACATCTGGATACAGTCACCTAATTAATGTTACTAAATATCCCCTGGCACTCTCCAAAATGATCTAGTGCCTCACTCTATGCAACAATTACCTCTGTGTTGTTAAAGGAATGAACCAGGCTTTCTGCACCTGGTGCGGCTCTCCCGATCTGCAGCCATTAGACTCAAGATGACCCTATACTGCCAATCAATTTATAGTCCCGGGTGCATCTCTCTCTGTCAGTCCTAAGCTGTGTATATGGCTAACATCTGCCTGCTTCAACCGTGTCATTATCAGCTGTGATTAAGTAAACAAACATTGATAAAACAGAAAATGGCAGGCAACATACACAAGCCGTAGATAGATTTTGCTCAAAGACCAAGCAAAGTAAAGGGTATTTTTTCCAAACATGTATTACCTTAAAGTTTTTTTCTGTGAATTGCACCCTAGATAGTGAAAATGTCATGTGATGGGCAATACACACAGTTGAGTCACATTATTATGACCACCAGCAAATATCCAGAGTAACCACCGTATGCGGCATGGACAGCAGCTAAACAGGCTGGGAGTGACTCAGCAAGGTCTTGGTAGGTTGTCACAGTTATCTGGAGCCATGCTGAATGCAGTGGATCCTACAGCTGCTGGAAGGTGCCTGGGGGAGGATCCATAGAGCCAACAAATTGATCTTGATGGTCCCTCTGATGCTCAATTGGGTTTAAGTCTGGGAATTAGGAGGCCAGAGTAGTACTTGGAAGTCTTAGTTATGCTCTTCCAATCAATATTGGCCTTAGCCATGTGATGTGTTTCATTGTCTTACTCGATGATCCCATCTGCCCCAGAGAAGACAGTCAGCATGTGTGGGTGTGATCAAGGATGGATTCATATCTATATCGAGAGTGCCATCTACATGGATAGTGGGTGCAGAGAATGCATAAAAACATTTCCCAGATCATAGTGCTGCCACCACCAGTTTGTTTTCCTCCAGCAATGGTTGCATGGTCTTTGTTCTCTGACGTTTCTCATCTGATATGACAACCACCATCTTTTTGATGAAGCAGAAAATGTGAATCATCAGAGAAGGCAACCATTTGCCAATCAGCATAGGTCAAGTTCCAATACTGCCATTAAAAATGAAGATTTTTCTGCTGATGGTTCTTCATTTGCAAAGGTGTAGAGCCCATCCATCTGCTTCTGAGCTCTATAAGCTGGAGGGGTTCACTGAATTGTTGTTTTAGACACACATCTAGTTGCCCCCTGGTCCATTCTGGTGGTAAACTGCTCCACTTTATCGTGTTGGTCCACCCTTGTGCACGATGTACAACTTTCACATTCGTGGCATGTGGTGCTCTGCAGTTTCCACGTTGATTTTTTGCAATGGTGCTCACTACAGCAGCACCGAGCAGTTCATAAATTGTGCAGTTTCAAATATGATGCTAGCCTTGGCCCGAAAGCCAATAAACATAAATTTTCGCAAATATGATAAATTGCTACTTTTATCTATGACAGCAACAAAGGATATGTTTGCAGACAGCCTATCACACATTATATGTCACCATGTCAGTTTATGGCACTTGACTTTCTTCATGAGCTGCACACTGACAATGTTGAAAGTAAGAAGTGGTCACGATAATGTTACCCAGTTCAGTTGAAAGCAGTGTGATATTGTCTGTAAAACCAAAAAGAAAATATTAAAAAATATATTTATTTCTTTTGATAATAAGGGACCAACAATGTTGTATGGAGTGCTGTACAGTGCTGTGCCATTTTCAGATACCTCCTATTTTTCATTCTGCAAACTGGTTGATAAAAAGCTGGAGCTTACACAGATTTGCATAACAAAAAGAAAATTGTGAAAGTGCCTAAAATACTCAGGATTTGGGATTCAAATTATGGGCAATATACCAATGGGTTTCTGAAAGGGTAAGGTCTCTCCCTGAGATGAGCACCATAAAGGTGTATAAAAAATATTCAGATAACCTTTAGAGAAAAAAGCTAAGACTCCAAGGTAACATTAAGGAAGCAACATCCCTTAAAAGTATATCCAACCCATTAAATAGACTTGAAAAATGGTAAGTCAGTAATTCCTCCGTGTTAAGAGTCTACCGTCTGCAGCTGTTTTGGGGTATTTGCCCTTGTCAGTGTAGAGCAGGGATTTGGCTGTCTAAGTAAGACAACCTTGACTTTCCAGTTCTGGCAATTTAACAGTGTCTTAAGGTATAAATTTACAAGACTGTGAAAATAGCAAATATCAAAATGGTGTAAGAGTCATAGTAAACTTAGTAATCACATGTGGTGTTTTGCTGTGTGTTTTCTGTCCAGCATATATTTACAGCAATATTTTGTGCTGAAAATTGTCACATCAATAAACCTTGTGCATTTTACTGATTGCCCTTTTTTCTAGGGTCTTTCAAAAAATATTAAAACAGGTGTAAAAAGTCTAAAAAAAATATAATAACTTTGACAATCGGGGCAAATGTGATATTTGTAATGCCTGGTTTACAGGCTAAGGGTTTGGCACATGATAAAAAGATTCTTTCTATGGGATATTTTGAATCCTTGACTCATCTTCTGCTTTAAAAGGTTCTGGCTTAACACTGTTATTACACAAAGCCCATTATAAAATAGATTCAGTATTAGCAATATGTCATCTAAATTACTTTGAACAATAAAATATAGCATTGGTCTAGTCTTGGCATGAGCGGCGGGCATAATGTCAATTGTCACACTCCTTTGCATGCTGGTATGTACTGTAACAACTGGAATCACATGCGTACATTCCATAACAAGAACACAAGATGTGTTCTTAAAACCGTAAAAACTACACTTCTGTATATTTCAGAATCTTATAGCTTCATGTGGGAAAGTTTCAGAAAAATGACCATACAATGGTAACTCAAGCTACAACGACCTCAGGATTCAATAATGTCTCCAGACAGTTGTCTTTCCTGGGACATTGTATCTTAAAACCACATTCACCATACAGTACAATGTAACAGAATCATGAACATTTTACTTAAAAACTCCTGCATTAGTGAAGTACATGCAGTGATTGGCGGTCTAATAATGCCTCTCTACAGTACAGTGCCGTACTACATGTCCTGTACTGAACTTTACTTGAGCCAGGATGTGCGGTTCCTTTAGGCATCAGTTTTTTCTAGTACACTATGTATAATGTATATACAGTATCTCACAAAAAATGAGTACACATCTTACGTTTTTGTAAATATAATATTATATCTTATCTTGGGACAACACTGAAGATATGACACTTTGATAAAATGTACAGTAGTCCGTGAACAGCTTGTATAATAATGTAAATTTGGTGTGCCCTCAAAATAACTCAACACACAGTCATAAATGTCTAAACCGTTGGCAACAAAAGTGAGGACAAATTGTGCCCAAAATGTCAACATTTTGTGTGGCCACCATTATTTTACAGCACTGCCTTAACTCTCTTGGTCGTGGAGTTCACTAGAGTTTCATAGGTTGCAGCCACTGGAATCATCACGGAGTTGGTGGATGTTAGAGACCTTGTGCTCCATCTTCTGTTTGAGGATGCCCCACAGATGCTTAATAGGGTTTAGGTCTGGAGACATGCTTGGCCAGTTCAGCACCTGTACCCTTATTTTCTTTAGCAAGACAGTGGTCGTCTTGGAGATGTGTTGGGGTCGTTATCATGTTGGAATACTGCCCTGTGGCCCAGAAGGGAGGGGATCATGCTCTGCTTCAGTATGTCACAGTACATGTTTGCATTCATGGTTCCCTCAATGAACTGTAGCTCCCAACAGGCAGCAGCACTCATGCGGCCTCAAATCATGCAACTGCTACCAACATGATTGACTGTAGGCAAGACACACTTGTCTTTGTATTCCTCACCTAGTTCCTGCCACACACACTTGACACCACCTGAACCAAACAAGTTTATCTTTGTCTAATCAGACCATAGGACATGGTTCCAGTTATCCATGTCCTTAGTCTGCTTGTCTAAAGAAAAATTATTTGAAGGCTTTTTTGTGTATCATCTTTAGAAGAGGGTTCCTTCTGGGATAACAGCCAAGCAAACCAATTTGATACAATGTGCGGCGTGTGGTTTGAGCACTAACAGGCTGACCCCCAACCCTTATAACTTCTGCAGTAGTGCTGATAGCACTCGTACATCTATTCCATAGCACATACAATCAACTTCTTTGGTTAACCATGGCGAAGTCTGTTCTGAGTTGAACCTGTCTTGTTAAACGGTTGTGTAGTTTTGGTCACCATGCTGCAGCTCAGTTTCATTGTGTTGGCAGTCTTCTTATAATCTGGGCCATCTTTATGAAGAGCAACAATTCTTTTTTTCAGATCCTCAGACAGTTTTTTTGGCATGAGGTGCCTTGTTGAACTTCCAGTGACCAGTATGAGAAACTGTGAAAGTAATAACACAAAAGTTAACACATCTTCTCCCCATTCACACCTAAAACTTTGTATCACCAATGAGTCACATGATACTGTGGAGGGAAAATGGCAAATTGGGCAAACTTTTTCCATTTTCACTTAGGAGTTTACTCACTTTTGTTACCAGCGGTTTAGACAGTGATTGCTGTGGGTTAAAGGGGTTTTGCCACGATGTAATGTTGATGTGGGATCCTCCAAAATGGGTTTTTATCACTTTTCTAAATATATGTGATTACAAAAATTGCAGTCTGAGAGAGCTACAGCCTTCCTTACATGCCCTTGGTTACTTCAAAGTTTTTATTAGATACGGCCTGACAAGAGCTGCTGGATGGGCTTGCGCAGAGAGAGCTTCTTATCTGTAAAGGACTGGTCCCAGAAGTTTTTAAGGCGGGGGGTTTAGAAATTTTGTTTTCTTTTGTTACAAAATTTAAACTATTTTGTTTTTGTGATTAATCCTCCTTTTATTTTGAGGGCAAAAGAACTTTGAAGGAGTTTAAAGCTGTTTGAGGAGAAAAACTGTTGTTTTTGTATACAGAATCCACAAGTTGCATTTGATTATTTCAGTGAACATGTCTTTCGATCCCCTTATGAAAAGCTTTGTGCTCTGGCTGTGTGCTTTCTTTCCTTTTGCTCCATGATTTTTTTTAATTAGTTCTTACCCAGTTAAGGTTTCCCCCTGGCAAAACCCCTTTAAGCTATATTGAGGGCACACCAAATTCATACTGGTATGCAAGCTTTACACTGATTACTTAACATTGTATCAAATTATCATATCTTCAGTGTTTTGCCCTATGAAAAGATATAATACAATACTTACAAAAATGTGCAACATATATTTAAAGATTCTGTCCTCAAACTAGAAGGTGATGGTTCCAGCTTCCAGCAGCTATTTCTGGCTGTTATATTTTTGGGACTTGTTTTATCTGTTTATTTATTGTTTAAATTTTTTCTTTAATCTTCGTTTTAATTATGGGGGAAAAATTTTTTGATTTTGGGGAAACAAATTTTACTAGTTTTCCCAAAAGGGAGTTTGGGTTTTTAAAATATACAAGGGTTCGGCCCAAAAACAAATTTAAACATTGTAATTTGGGAGGGAACCAGGGGCCCAATGTATGAACCCCGCGGGTCGGGGGGCCACCTTTCCGCCCATTTTTCCCGGGAAATTGCGCCTGATTTATGGGGGGGCCCGGGGCGCGTCATAAAATACCCTTTAAAGGGCCCCCCCTTGGGCCTCGCCCGTGTTTTGGGCGCAGTGGGGGGGGGTCCGAGGCGCAGTGCGGGGTGCGCCTATGATTCGGCGCCAGGGGGTGTGGGGGTCAAAACTTGCGGGGAAAAGTCCGGGGCCGCCTGGCCAGTGTGTTAGGCCCCAGTGGGGGACTGAGGCGCAGAGGGGCTTAGGCCCGTGCGGGACTCCCAAAAAAACAGTTCCCAATGGAGACAGGCTGGAAAAGCGAAAAATAATTCCAGATGTCGGTGGGAATATAAATCAAAAATTGGGCCCCTTTATAAAGGCGTTCAACTTTCCCTCAGGAAAAGAGTTTGGAAACCTTAAAAAAAAAAAAAATTAAAATAAAAAAAAATATTTTTCCAAATTATCTAATTAAAAATTTTGGAAATATTGGAAATTGCCGGGAAAATACATTTAATTTAAAAATTCAAAAAGCTATTCTGATTGGTCGGCATAAACGGGCCCAAATCAGAAAAAGGGCGACATTTAAACCCTTTTAAATTAAAAAAAAAAAACCCTTGGGGAAAGTTTTGGGGACCAATCGGGGAACCCACGGCGGGTTTGGGTTAAAAAATACGTAAAAATGTAAAAAAGAGTGTTGGTTAAGTCCGGGGATTTGGGGCTAGCTCAGAAAATCAGAATAGGGAGGGGAAGAGCCCCAATTCTAGCCAATGGAGAAGTTTAGCCCAATAAGAACCCCGGGGGGACAGTTAAAAATTTACTGAAAAAAATTGCGGGAAAAAGAGCTGATTGGCTGAGCTAGGGGGGGGCTCGGCTACCCCTCAGCCAATAGAGGGGCGGTTTACTTCCCCCATTGAGTCTAGGAAAAGATGGGCGCAATTCCCAATCTCGGCTCTCAGCGCCGTGCGGCATAAAGTATTAATAAAAAAATCATTTTTTTTAAAGGGTTTTAAAACATTTTCAGAAAAAAGGCCCGCCCCCTTTTCTTTACAAATAAAGCAGTTATAAACCAAAAAAACGCGTTTGTCCCCGGGACCGGCCCCTTACATAGGGAATTGAAAAATAGAGGGGAATTCCCCGGGAAAATTTACAGTAATTAAAATTTTTTTTAAGTTTATTCTCATTGGGGGCATAAACCATTTTAATCAGAATAGGGGGCCGAAAAAAGACCCTTTATATCCTATGGAGAATTTTGGGAAACCAATGGGAATAGGAGCGACAGTGGCCCATTCAAAAACCTATGAAGGGTTTTAAAAACCAATCAAAATAGGAGCGACAAAGCCCCTTTAATATCCTTGGAGAAGTTTGGCCCCAATAAAAAATCAAAGGGGGGGAAAATTTTAAAAAATACAGAAAAAAAGAAGAAAAGACCCTTATTGGGACCCTAGGGGCGGCTTGGGTATCCCCCCAAAATCAGTGCGCGAGTTTCTTTTTCCCCATTATGTCTATGGAGAGTTGGGCGCATTTAAATCTCGGCGCTCAGCGCCGGGGGGCAGGGGAAGTTTTAAATTAAAAAAAAAAATTTTTTTAAAAAGGTAAAACTTTATCGGGAAAAAGGAGCAGAACCTTCCCTTTACAATTAAAGCAGTTAAAATCCCAAACAACGCGTTTGTCCCGGGGGACCGGCGCTACTTTGGGAATTGCAATAGAAAATTTTTTCCCGGGGAAAATTTCCCAGAAAAATTTTCCAAATTGTTTTAAGCTATTTCTTTGGGTCGGCATAAAAAGCCAAAAATCAAAAATAGGAGCGAAAATTGCCCCCTTTATATCCTATGGAAAAAAAATTGGGCCCCAATCATATTTCAAGGGGGACAGTTAAAAAATAATTTAAAAAATGCAGAAACGGCTGATTGGTTGAAGCGGGGGGGGGCTCGTCCAGCTTAGGCCATCAAGGCCCCGGAGCTACTTTCTCTTAGATTTTCTATGGGGAAAAAAAATGTGAGCGCCCCTCTGTAAATTGGGGCTAAGTTAAAAAGAGGCGCCGTTATTTGGACCAATGGGAGTGCGAGCGACGCTCCCATGGGTTTTTAATGCAATCTGAAATCAAACTGTACACGGCCCCAAATAAATTTTTAAGACTACGAAATGGTCCTGTGTGTATATAAAAAAACCCAATTTAAAAATTTTGGGGGTAAGAAAAAAAAAAATTAAAACAATAAAAATTTTTGTTATTTTTTATTTTCGTTAGCCAAAGGTTTAATTTTTTTGGGTGCAACGAAAATAAAGAAATAAACCCTGGGTTTTATTGTTTTTTTATTTTTTTTTGTTACCCCCCCTATTATTTTTCTTTTAAAATACAATTCGGAAACTTCTGTTGTTTATAATTTGTTTTCCCGGGGCATTTTACGTTTGATTTTAAAATTGCTTTTGAAAAACCCCCTAGGAGCGTCGTCCCCTCCCCCCATTGGTCCCAAAAAACGGGGGCCCCTTTTTAACTTAGACAATCCAGGCACGTCGAATTTCTTTTTTTCCCAAAAAAATCTATGAGAAAGTAGCTCGCGCTGATTGGAATAAAACTGGCGAGCCCCCGCCGCTTAAAAATATTTAGTTAGTTTCTGCAATTTTTAATGGTTTTTTTGAAAATGTTTCCCCCCCTAAAATTTAATATGATTGGTTTAATTTTTCTCCATAGGATATAATGGGACATTGTCGCTCCTATTCTGATTTGGTCCCTTTTTCCCCCCATAGGTTATAAGGGCATTGTCGTCCTATTTGATTGGCTGGTTTATGCCCGGGCCCCAAAGAGGGAAAAAACTTTTAAAATATTTGAAAATTTTTTTTAAATTTTCCCGGAAAATTTTCCCCTATTGCCCAAATTTCCCCATGTAGCGCAAAGGGCTCGGCCCAACCCAAAAGCCGTTTGGGGTTTGGGGGTTTAACTGTTTATTTGTAAAGAAGGGTTTTTTTCTTTTAAACTGTTTAAAATTTTACATTTTAAAAAAATTTTTTGATTAAATTTTTCCATGCCGCCCAGCGCTGAGCGCCGCCAGGGTTTCAGTGCGCCCCCTTCTCCCTAGAATTATGGGGGGGGGAATTTGCTCGCGCTCTGATTGGCTGGGATGACAAGCACCCCGCTAGCTCAAAACCAATAGCTTTTTTTTCTTTCTTTTTTTCTGTATTTTGAATTATTTTTTCCACGCCTTGGATTTTGTTGGGGCTTTAAAATTTTCCTTTGAATAGAATGGGTTTTTTTGCTCCTTTTTCTGATTGGCCGAGTAGAAAACCCCCGCCCAGTCAGCCCCAAACAGTTTTTCTTTCTTTTTTACTGTATTTTGAAAAATTTTCAGCCGTGGTTCTGATTGGGGCAAACCCTTTCCCCTAGGTTTTAATGGTTCATGTCGCTCCCATTCTGATAAGGCCCCGGGTTTATCCGAACAAAAGGGGAATAGGGGTTTTAGAATTTGAATTTTCGTATTTTTCCCGGGAATTTTCAATATCATTAAAATTTTTGTTTTTGTGGGCCCTTTGAGTTTTGGAAAGTGTCTTTTTTTTTAAAAAATGTTTATTTTTTCGGGTTTAGCTCTTTTTGACCCTGTTTTCCGCTTTTTAAAAGGCCCCCCCCTTTTTTCGGAATCATACTCCCGCTGACGGAGCGGAAACGCCCAATTTATTTCTGTCCGATCTTCTATCCCGCTTCCCCGCATGTTCCATTTCCCGCCCCTTACTTTGCCCCTGTGGAGGATTTAGACCAAAAAAAAAAAATGGTCTGCCCCCCGTCGGAGCTGCCCGGGGCCCGCACTGCGCCTCGCTTGCAATCGCCCCTCGTACATTTTTCGGGGTTTTCGAGCGCGCGCGTCCGCCCCGGAACGCCTAAACCGCGCCAATTGCCCCCCCCCCTTTTTGGGGGCCCCCAGTGAAAGTGGCAAAAAACTCGGGCCCAACACTGAATCCCCCCGGGCCGACAGCGGGTTTGGGGCTTGGAGGTGCAGTATTCGCCAAAAAAGGGTGAAAAAAAACGCCCCAAAAAAAGGGCCCCATATAAATGTTGCCCCCTTTTGTCTTAATATGGGGCATTTTTTGTTTCAACCCCTTTTTGGGCCCAAAAAAAAAATAAATTTTAAAATTTTACTGTAATAAAATCTAACTTTTATAAAGGAAAGTTAAAAACCCTGCCAATTTTTTTTAATATTGCTGTGATATATTTGCTGGAAACCCTATGTCAATTCAAACAGGTTAAATGAAAAAAAAAAAATACATGCACAACCATGATAAGTTAAACCTCGACAGGCCCATATATTCCCCTACATGTATATAAGTGAATGAGGTGGTTTGGTGTGCAGTGTTCTTTTTTGCTCTAAACATACGGCTGTGCATTTGAGATAAATTTTCCACTTTTGCTTCTCATCTTAAAAGGGTGTTCTCACCATGCTGTTTCACAGAACTTGTTATTCACAGTCAGCTTCAGGCTCACACTTCCTGTGTAGGCTATGGGTGGTTCTATAGCAATGATTGACATATTGTCACGGTCAGCAGTAGTGGATTCTCTGCACCACCGCAAGCGATGCTATAAGCCATGCCAGGGAGCGGAATATAATTAGGTCCTGGCATTCACCAGAGCCCGCCGCAAAGCGGGATGGAGTTGCTGCGGCGGGAGTCTACCAGGTCGTTACCCCTGACGTGACTTGCTTGCGGAGGCAGCCGAGGTGTGGCGTGGTACAAAATCGTAAGACAGGCTCATAGTCAGGGACAGGCGGTAAGGTCAGAACAGGTGGCAATGGTTCGGGGTCCAGGGACGGAGGCAGAGGATATGGTACACGGAGAATCAGAACAAGACACTAGAACGCTTTCTCAATAGGCGGTGAGGCACTAAAGATCCGGCAACAGATCAAGAAATGGCAGACTTAAATAGGGGCCGAAAGCGGCAATACCCAATTACCGGTGCGCTGGCCCTTCAAATTTAACAGTGCTGGCGCGCGCGCACCCTAGGAAGCGGGGACGCGCATGCCAGAAGACAGGAGCGGAGCGTGGCTGGGTGAGTAGGCAGGGGACTGGCTGGTGGAACGAGCGTGGCCGCAACCTAACATTCGGGTCGCGATGCCGCTCGTAGGGGGAACCCGGGGTGAGGGTCACAAGGGCACCCGTGACAGTATCCCCCCTTTGGCCTCCCCCTCTTACTGGCCTGAAGGAATCTCCGGATAACATTATGGTCCAGAATATTGTCTTCTGGTTCCCAGGACCTTTCTTCGGGCCCGAACTCCTTCCAGTCAATGAGAAAAAGGGGTTTCCCTCTGACCGTATTCATATTCAGAATCTCTTTTATGGTAAAGACGTTCGTGGCGTCAGCCTCAGGAGTAGGAGGAACAACTTTCTGAGAAAAAACTATTTAGGATGACCGGCTTCAGAAGAGACACATGGAAGGAGTTCGGGACCCACATAGTGGAAGGAAGGCGGAGCTTATATGCCACTGGGTTTATGCGCTTCAGCAGCTCAAACGGTTCCAAGAACTGGGGACCAAACTTATAGCCGGGGATCTTGAGGCGGATATACCTCGCTGACAACCACACCTTGTCACCAGGAGAGAAGATGAGAGACGGTCTTCGCTTTTTGTCAGCTTGTATCTTAGTACGAGCGGAAGCCCGGAGTAGAGACTGGCGTGTCTGATTCCAGACGGCTGTTAGGTCCCGGACCAACTCTTCCACGGCTGGAACCTCGGAGGGCACCGGGAGAGGTGGGCACGGATGTCGTCCGTAGACAATGAAGAAGGGAGCGGCAACGGCAGATTCAGAATCTAAAGAGTTGTAAGAGAACTCAGCCCAAGATAGCAAGTTAGACCAATCATCCTGACGTGCGGAGACGAAGTGACGCAGATAGCAGCCCAGAGTCTGATTAACCCTCTCCACTTGCCCGTTAGACTGAGTTTGATAGGCCGAAGAGAAGTCCAGTTTCACTTGGAGTTGGCCACAGAGGGAGCGCCAGAACCTTTAAATAAATTGGACTCTCCGATCTGAAACAATGTGCTGGGGAAGCCCATGTAGTCGGAAGATGTGTTGAAAAAACTGACCGGCAAGACGGTGGGCAGAGGGTAGACGGGGAGCAGAAGGTAGACCTGGCAGAGGAACAAAGTGAGACATTTTGGAGAACCGGTCTGTGACCACCCAGATAACAGTATTACCAGAGGAAGGCGGGAGGTCAGTAATAAAGTCCATAGCCACGTGGGTCCATGGACAGCTGGGAATCTGCAGCGGCTGAAGCAGGCCTGCCAGCTTGAGACGAGGCGACTTGTTATGGGCACAGGAAGCGCAAGATTCCACGAACTCTCGAACATCTCGGGCCAGGCCACCAATAAAAACGGGAGATAAGCGAGCAAGATTTTGGCACCCCTGGGTGTCCAGCCACACGAGAGCAATGACCCCAAGACAGTATCCTCTTCCGTAGAGCCGGGCGTACGTAAGTCTTGCCGGGAGGAATTCGTTGTAGGTCAACGGCCGCAGCAGAGATCAGCCGTTCTGGGGGAATGATGTGCCGTGGAGCAGGTTCGTCCCCAATCACGTCAGAGGCATGGGAGAGGGCGTCGGCCTTGACATTCTTCTCCGCCGGGCGGAAATGGATTAGAAAATCGAACTAGGAAAAAAGAGAGACCAGCGGTCTTGGTGCGGATTAATTCGTTGGGCTGTCTGGAGATATAGGAGGTTCTTATGGTCAATATAGATATTGACCGAGTGACAAGCTCCCTCCAAGAGATAGCGCCATTCCTCCAGGGCCAGCTTGATGGCCAGTAATTCCCGGTCACCAATGGAGTAGTTTCTTTCTGCGGCAGAAAAGTTTTGTTTTTTTAAATCAGATAATTTTTATTAAACAATTAATGCAGATACAGAATAGAACGTCTCTTAGCATTTTTTTTTACATCAGGATACATACATATACAATAATTTTGCTTTTTAGATAAAAAACACAAGGGGCCACATGTATGAATCCCGCCGGGTCGAGGCGCCGTTTCCGCCAGTTTTCCAGCGGAATCTGCGCCTGATTTATGTCGCGGCCGGGCGGCGCTCATGCATATCATGTAAAGTCCGCCGCGCCTCGCCAGCGTATGAGGCGAAGTGCGGGGACATGGGCGCTGTGCGGCGCTGCGCCTATGCTTCGCCGTCCGAGAAAGTGCACTCATATATGCGGGTAAAAGTCCGCCGCGCCTCGCCAGTGTGTGGGGTGCAGTGCGGGACTTAGGCGCCGTGCGGGACTGCGCCGAGAATCTGTTCCGATGCGAGACAGGCTGGAGCGGCGAGAAATCATTCCAGATGTCGGTGCGGAGTATGAAGCAAAAATCGCCTTTATAAAGGCGTTCTACATTTTTTTGGGTCTAAATCCTCCGTCCGAGGCGAAGTGAAGCAGGATCGGAACATGCGAGGAAGCGGATCGAAGATCGCGACAGAAGTCTCGGCGCTCCGCTCCGTGCAGCAGGAGTGTGATTCCCGAAAAAATCGCCTTTATAAAGGCGGAAAACAGTGTCAGAAAGGAGCTGAATGTACAAAATACACTTCTTAAAAAATAAAATCACTTTCCCAAACTCGAGAACGGCACAATATCAAGAAATATGATATTGGAAATTGCCGGGAAATACAGTAATTCAAATCCTGAAACCTATTCTCATTGGTCGGCATAAACCGGCCAATCAGAATAGGAGCGACAAAGCCCCATTCTAGCCTATGGAGGAGTTTGGACCAATCAGAATAGGAGCGACAAAGCCCCATTCTAGCCTATGGAGGAGTTTGGACCAATCATATTCAAAGGCGGGACAGTTCAAAATACAGTAAAAAGGCAGAAACGAGCTGATTGGTTGAAGCAGCGGGGGCTCGTCCAGCTTAGCCAATCAGAGCGCGAGCTACTTTCTCATAGAGTTCTATGGGGAAAAGAAATTCTGAGCGCGCTCTGTGATTGGCTAATTTCAAAGAGCTGCCGTAATTTAGACCAATGGGAGAGCGAGCGACGCTCCTATGGGTTTTGTAATGCAATCTGAAATCAAACTGTATGTGGCCGAAATCACATTAAACACTACCCAAGTTGTCACGATGTGTATATAAAAGGAATCCTAATATGTGGCTAACGAAAAAAAAAAATTAATTCCCTAAAATCATGTTTATTTTTTATTTTCGTTAGCCAAGGATCAATAGTATGGGTGCATCGAAAATAAAGAAAAAAACATGATTTTAGGGAATTAATCTTTTTTTTTCGTTAGCCACATATTAGGATTCCTTTTATATACACATCGTGACAACTTGTGTAGTGTTATAATGTGATTTCGGCCATATACAGTTTGATTTCAGATTGCATTGCAAAACCTATAGGAGCGTCGCTCGCTCTCCCATTTGTCCAAATTACGGCGGCTCTTTGAAATAGAGCCAATCACAAGAGCGCGCTCAGAATTTCTTTTTCCCCATAGAACTCTATGAGAAAGTAGCTCGCGCTCTAGATTGGCTAAGGCTGGACGAGCCCCCGCTGCTTCAACCAAAATCAGCTCGTTTCTGCCTTTTTTACATGTATTTTGACACTGTCCCGCCTTTGAATAGGGGACTTGTCCGCTCCCATTCTGATTGGCTGCGTTTTTATGCCGACCAATGTAGGATAGGTTTTCAGAATGTGAATTTACTGTATTTCCCGGCAATTTCCAATATCATATTTCTTGATATTGTGCCGTTCTAGAGTTTGGGAAAATTTTTTTTTTTTTATTATGTGTATTTTGTACATTCAGCTCTTTTCTGACACTGTTTTCCGCCTTTATAAAGGCGATTTTTTCGGGAATCACACTCCTGCTGCACGGAGCGGAGCGCCGAGACTTCTGTCGCGATCTTCGATCCGCTTCCTCGCATGTTCCGATCCTGCTTCACTTCGCCTCGGCCGGAGGATTTAGACCAAAAAAAAACAGGTCTGCTTGTCGGAGCTGCCGAGCGCCGCGATTTGGCGAGCCGCGATGGTACATGCCTCGGACTATACGAGCGCGCCGCGTCCCGCCCCGGAACGCCTACACCGCGCCCCACCGCGCCCACTGCCCGCCCACTGCCCGCCCCTTCATGCGGACCGCAGCCGAAAGTGCCGAACGCTGCGTCCGACAGCGGGATTCGGGCTGGGAGGCGCAGTGTACGCCAGAAAACTGGCGTAAAGCCCCTTCATACATGTCACCCTAGGAGTATATGAATATGTCCATACCATATATCTTGATAAGTGCTTTCAGCAGTATTAGCATACAACCATAAACAAACCCCAACCATCCCACCGATACCCACCAAACCAAGAGCAGTAACCATGATTTTTTTTAGCAACTTTTAATCAAGGACAGAAGTCACTTTGCCAAGAGTGTCTACTCCTTTTGTTCAACTAACAGTAATAGAAATGGACAATGCTCCCATTCCTTGCGCCAATCCTGAATTATGTAGCACTAAGGAACGAGAAGGCAAACTTGGGGAATTGAGCCAAGGGCTCCATATATCTTCATATTTGCTCAGAGCATTTCTTTAAGTATACTCCCCTCTCCAATCTGATGACATTGTTTAATTTGTTTACGTATTCGGTTATGGTTGGTGGAGAAGACTGAATCCATCTAGGCAGAAAAGGTTTTAGAGAAAAAAAAGCGCACGTGAGGGTCTTGCCTTTGGGCCCTTTTTGGGTGAGCACAGCCCCGGCCCCACCGAGGAGGCGTCGACCTCTAGAAAAAATGGTTTCTCTGTGTCTGGCCGGGAGAATACAGGTGCAGAAGCGAAAGCAGACTTCAATTTTGAAAAGGCTTCTTCTGCCGCTGGTGGCCATTCTTCTTGGTTAACGCCACTATAGGCGACAGCAGCGAGGAGAAATGTGGTACGAACTGCCTATAGTAATTGGCGAAGCCCAGAAATCTCTGTATGGTACGGAGGCCCACGGATCGTGGCCACTGCAAGACGGCAGATAGTTTCGTGGAATCCATCTGCAGACCCTGGTCCGAAATAATGTAGCCGAGAAAGGGGAGACTTGTCTTGTGAAAGAGGCACTTTTCGAGCTTGGCATACAGACGGTTCACACGTAAACGCCTGAGAACTTGTCGCACATGGGCCTGGTTGGATTCTGGATCAGGTGAAAAGATCAGGATGCCATCCAGATAGACAACCACACAGGTGTACAGGAGATCTCTGAAGATATCGTTGACAAACTCCTGGAAGACTGCGGGAGCATTACAGAGTCCGAAGGGTATTACCAGGTACTCGAAGTGCCCATCTCGAGTATTGAAGGCCGTCTTTCAATTGTCTCCTTCACGAATCCGAATAAGGTTGAAGGCTCCTCGTAGGTCCAGTTTGGAGAAAATCTTGGCTCCACGGAGCCGGTCAAAAAGCTCGGTAATCGACGGCAAGGGGTATCGATTCTTTACGGTGATCTTGTTGAGACCGCGGTAATCGATACATGGACATAGGGAGCCATCTTTCTTTTCCACGAAAAAGAACCTGGCCCCGGCTGGAGAGGAGGACTTGCGAATGAAACCCTTCCGGAGGTTTTGCTGGATATAGGCAGACATAGCCTGCGTCTCCAGAACAGACAGCGGGTAGACCCTGCCCCAGGAAGGAGACGTACCAGGCAGCAGATCGATTGGGCAGTCATAAGGGTGATGAGGAGGTAGCGTCTTCGCTTGCTTCTCGGAGAAAAGGTCCGCAAATTCTTGGTACGGAGCGGGAAGGCCCGCCAAAGGTTTAGACAATACTGGGGAAGCAGGAATCAGCAGGCGGGGTGCCACCAGACAGCGAGACCGACAATCTTGTCCCCAACACAAAACTTCGCCCGTCTTCCAATCTAGCACCGGGGCATGGTGCTACAACCATGAGAGGCCCAGAAGAATAGATGAGGAAGACCGAGGTAGCACATAAAACGCAAGTCTCTCCCTATGTAATGTCCCTACTTGAAGGGACAAGGGTTCGGTACAGAACAGAACCGGGTCACAGAGGATTTCCCTGCTGACAGAGGAAATGGCTAGTGGTTTTTCCAGGCGGACCACAGGGAGGTTATATTTAGACACCAAGGCGGCATCCAAGAAATTTCCAGCCGATCCAGAGTCCAGGATGGCCGAGGCTTGAAAACGGGTTCCAGAACCAGAACTGACAATTACAGGCATGGTCAAGCGAAGAGAGGGATTGTTTACACATAGGGACGCCTCTCCCACGTAGCCTAGGTGCGTGTGTTTCCCGGACGCTGAGGACGGAGCCCCTGCGGAAGTGCTCAGGGCTGGCACAGTAAAGGCACAGGTTCTACTCACGTCTTCGGGAAAGCTCCTGCGAGGATAGGTGGGCTCTATCCACTTGCATGGCCTCCTCAGCCGCTGGCAGGGAGGGCAGCTGTGGCGGTCTTTGAAACACTGGAGCTAGACCAGGAGGCGATGTGTTCTGGCCGGTTCTTGCTCCTGGTGGAGCTCTTCCTGCCGTTCTGAGAAACGGATGTCGTTCCGAGTGGCCAGGGGGATAAGGTAATTAAGAGATGAAGGGAGATCACGGGCCGACAAAGCATCCTTGATCTGACTGGAGAGACCCTTCTTGAAGGTGGCGGCCAAAGCCGCATCATTCCACGACAGTTCAGAGGCCAGAGTGCGGAATTGCACCGCATAGTCGCCTACGGAAGAGTCTCTTTGGCGCAAATTCAGCAAGGCGGTTTCGGCAGACGAAGCTCGGGCTGGTTCCTCAAACACACTGCGGAACTCGGTGAGGAACGTGGCCAGGTTGGCCGTGACCGAGTCGTCCCTGTCCCAGAGGGGGGTAGCCCAGGCCAGGGGTGATAAAGCCCCTACAGGCCTTGGAGTCCCCATCGAATTTTGATGGCATGGATAAACGAAGCCTAGGACCAGCAGACGATGCGGAAGCCGTAGACACAGCAGGAGCCACAGGAGTCGGTTGCCGCTGCTGGGCGGAAAGGAGCTGCTGCATCATGGCGGAGAGATGACCGAGTTCCTGTGCTTGTTGCGTGATCTGTTGTGACTGCTAAGTAGGTCCTGGCATCCACCAGAGCCTGCTGCGAAGCGGGATGGACTTGCTGCGGCGGGAGTCTACCAGGGTGCTACCCCTGACGAGACCCGCTTTCGGCGGCAGCCGAGGTGTGGCACAAAATCGTAAGGCAGGCTCATAGTCAGGGACAGGCGGTAAGGTCAGAACAGGCGGCAATGGTTCATGGTCGAGGGACGGAGGCAGAGGATATGGTACACGGAGAATCAGAACAAGAAACTAGGACGCTTTCTCAGTAGGCGGTAAGGCACTAAAGATCTGGCAACAGGATCAGGAAAGGGCAGACTTAAATAGGGGCAGCGACTGGCAATACCCAATTACCGGTGCACTGGTCCTTTAATTTTAACAGTGCCGGTGCGCGCCCTGAGAAACGGTGATGCGCACGCCGGGAGACAGGAGCTCGGCAGGAGCATGGCTGGGTGAATAGGCAGGGGACTGGCTGGTGGAACGAGCACAGCCGCAGCCCGACATGCGGGTCGTGTTGCCGCCCGCAGGGGGAACACGGGTGCTTCTGCGACCGGGGGTGAGGGTCGCAGGGGCACCCGTGACACATATCAACTCTGCTATTCCTAGTTGAGCCTGCTAGAGGAACTTTAATGATGGAAAGGTCTAAACAGCAGGGCACAAGGCTACAGAGCTCTAAAGGGTTAAAGTTCATCAGTAAGTAACATACACAAGCTCCTGTGCTGCTGATAAGAAACAGCAGGGATTTACATCACTAGAGCTCCAAAGCCTATAAGAGCAGAAAGAGGTTGTAGGTAACCTAAGGGAAGCTTGTGTACACACGCAGAAGATAAAAAAAAGTGCTCAAGCTGTAAAGGGGAGCAAATTCAGAACAGCAATGTATTAGGTGATAGTTTTAATTTACCTTTGTTTACATGTTTAGCCCTTTAAGGTCTAGGTGTTATATTTCTCGTTTCGTTCGTTTTTTCCTTCCTTCCAAGAGCCATGACTTTTTATTTTTCCATTTACATATACACATGAGGGCTTATTTTTTTGTAGGACAAAATGTACTTTTTAATGGTTCCATTAACCATACCATATAATTTACTGGTAAATCTGAAAAAAAAATCTAAAGTGGGATGTTATGTGGAAAAAAACTTGGGCCTTTTTTGTGGAGGTTTTTTTTTTGTGGTGTTCACTTTTCGGTATAAATGATAGGTTAACTGTATTCTGCAGGTTGGTAGGATTCTGGTGATACCAAATATGAAAAGTTTTCATTATGTTTTTTGTTGTTTTTTTAAATTAAAATTTTAAATTTGCAACCCAGTGCCATTTCCTGCGCCAATAACTTTTTTGTTTTTTCACCTGTGGACATAAGTAAGGGCATTTCTTATGATCTAAAGTGTAGTTTTTATTTCTAACATTTTGGAATACATGCAACTCTTTGATCTTTTTTTGTTCCAATTTTTGGGGGACATGAAATGACCCCCCCCAAAAAATCGTAATTTTGCTGTTGGGAATTTTTTCTCGTACGGTGTTTACTGTATGGAATGTTATATTTTAATAGACTGGACTTTTACAGATGCAGCGATACCAATTATGTGTAACTTTTTTATTTTTCTATTTTTAAAATTTTTAAAACTTTTTTTTTTTTTACACTTTATACACTTTATACATTCAGTTCCCCTAGGGTACCTGACCACTATGGGACACAATCGCTGGTATATACTTTTGCATTACAAATGCACCCATGAAAGCCTTCATCACGTTTCTGGCTGCTATAGCAATTGCTTGGCCTGGAGTGGTGGAGTGGTGGGGTGGTGAGGTAAGGGGTTGAGGTGATCGGGGGAGGGGAGGGGAAACGATGCTCATTTATTTAGATGCCACAGCTTCTAAATGATTACAGAACAAAGATCAAAGCCGGCTCCGATCTCTGCTGTTACCGGTTGTTGTCAGCTTTATCTATCAGCCAGAACCCGCTGTGTATGGAGTGAGCTTGGCAAGTGATACTCAGCAAGCATATTCCCTTAGCGCTGCCATAATGTACTGAAACATCATGGTGGGCTTTATTAGGGGTTAAAGATAATCATTGAAATGCTAGTATTCCTTTAAATTTGCCGAATACCATCTGGATATTCTATAATACTTTTAGGATAATGTTCTATGGAGAGATGAGATACAATAGGATATTTTACAACAAATGCACAAATTTATGTTTGAAGAAAAAAGGACTCTGCATTCCAACACCAAAACCTCATCCCAACTGTGAAGCATCATGGAGGGAGCATCATGGTCTGGGGCTGCTTTGCTCCATCAGGAGTAGGACACTTTGTGATTATTGAAGGAACAATTCATTCAAAATGTATAAAAACATTTTGCAGGAGAGTGTAAGAGCCATGACCCCAAGATAAAGAGAGTTTGGGTGATGCAACAAGACAATGACCCAAAGCACATAAGTAAAGGATTGCTGAAAAGTCAAATAATTTCTGTTTTAGAATGACTAGTGTTGCTTGTCCCTGTTGGGTTTAATCAAATGTTTACTCCTTTCCGAAAGTAATTTTTTTTTTCACTCTGAGCCTCATCCTATCCCTGAACCTAACTGTAACCCTAATCCCAAATTTGGAGTAGGGTTAGGTTTTTTTTAACTGGTTTGTAAGCGATGTCTTACCACTTTATGGGTGACTTTGGTCCAGCAGCACTCTTGGTCCAACATTATATTGGGGCGATTTATGCCAAAAAATCGATTTGGGCAGATTCGAATTGAATCGTTTGGATTCAGGTCAAACTTGACTCTGACAACACTAGTTCTATCAAAATTGTGTGACGTACCCAAGGATGGCTATGCACAGATGGCATTTCAGAGAAATGTGTAAGGAATCAATAATCTAAAATTCCTTCTCAAGATTGTGCTAATCTTATTTGCAGCTTCTGGAAATGTTTAATGCAGGTAATTACTACTAAAGGGGGATAAATTGGTTATTAAATATAGGAGTTCACTTATTTTATCTCCCTGCACTATGGTTCGCAGCTTGTATTAATCTGAAGCTATGGAATAATTGTATACTTTTTAGCAGACATCTGGTGTACTGTAAGGAATATATCTGTGACAATAGCGGGTTGTGGACCCAAAGTCCATGATGGTCGCTAGGTACCACCTCATACTGGTCATCAGCAGTGTCAGCTGACCAAGGGGTTAGAGATGCAGGTGCAAAGCACCAAGGAGGAGACAGAGACATGGTCAGGCGGTCCAAAGTCAGAGTAGGCAGCATAGGATAAGCAGATGTAGCCGGGATCAGGAGTGTAGAGGTCAGACAGGACGATGAGGCTGGGGTTGGTAATGAGGCAGCAGACAAATAGCAAAAGCAATAGCAAAAGCACCTAACAGGAACCAGGACAGAAAGCCAACGGGAGCCAAGGTTCAAGCCAGGACTGTAGGGAGAAGCCACCAAATAAACACACAGGTGGCATGGGATAGGCTGGGGAAACCAAACACAGCTGAACACTGTGGGGTTTAATCATTGCAAATGCCTCCCTAAAGACAGGTGGAACTAGAGCAGCAGCATCAAGGAGTTTAGGAGACCTGACAGAAGTGAAAACATTATAGCGGATGCCAGGGGCGTTGCTAGGGTCCCAAAACATCCGGGGCCCGGGCCCTGTGTTAAGTTTTGCTCAAAAGGGTGGGGTTCACACTGCGTTTTTTACGCCCCATGAACCGCAGCATGTGTTTTTACAGAGAAAAAACTGTGGCCAGTGCGTTCCTCTGAAGCTCCCACTAATATTTATTCTCCCACGAACAGGTAATCGTTGCTCTCAGTGACAGCTATGAGTTACCATAATGTTGGCCCGTACTTTGGGTGTATTGAAGTGCAATAACCTGCCAAAGTACGGACCAACATTATGTTATGTGAACATACACAGCGTATTTTTGGGGCATAACTGTGCTGTAATGCGGCCAAAATTCGCCCCACAAATACGGTAAAATCATAGCGGTGAGGGCTAGGATTAGCTGCTGTTTTCCCTGCACATAGAACCCGCCCTTAAAAATAAGTAACCTGCCGCTTCTTTCAGGGGGAAAGTGAAATGGATGGGAGGTGGCCAGAGCGCTGCTGAAATTACACGCTGGAGAGTACTATTTTCAACAGCAGCGTATAGCGTGCGCACAGGTCCGTGCCACCATGCGCTGTGTGAACACACCCTTAGGGCAGTACACCGTGTGTTTTGGAAGTACTTGCTGTTCAGCGCGTACTTCCAAGCACAGGGGGGCCGGTCCATTCACCTCCACTATCAGAGCCGTGACGTCACTTCTCTCCCCCGGTGTACAATATACACTCACCGGCCACTGTATTAGGTACACCATGCTAGTAACGGGTTGGACCCCCTTTTGCCTTCAGATTTGTCCTCAATTCTTCGTGGCATAGATTCAACAAGGTGCTGGAAGCATTCCTCAGAGATTTGGTCCATTTTGACATGATGGCAATCACACAGTTGCCGCAGATTTGTCGGCTGCACATCCATGATGCGAACCCTCCCGTTCCACCACATCCCAAATGCTCTTTTGGGATTGAGATCTGGTGACGTGGAGGCCATTTGAGTACAGTAACTCATTGTCATGTTCAAGAAACCAGTCTGAGATGATTCCAGCTTTATGACATGGCCCATTAATCCTGCTGAAAGTACCATCAATGTTGGGTACATTGTGGTCATAAAGGGATGGACATGGTCAGCAACAATACTCAGGTAGGCTGTGGGGTTGCAACGATGCTCAAATTGGTACCAAGGGGCCCAAAAAAGTGCCAAGAAAATATTCCCCACACCATGACACCACCACCACCACCAGCCTGAACCGTTGATACAAGCAGGATGGATCCATGCTTTCATGTTGTTGACGCCAAATTCTGACCCTACCATCCGAATGTCGCAGCAGAAATCGAGACTCATCAGACCAAAGGGAACGTTTTTCCAATCTTCTACTGTCCAATTTCGATGAGCTTGGGCAAATTGGAGCCCCCAGTTTCCTGTTTTTTAGCTGAAAGGAGTGCACCCGGTGTGGTTTTTCTGCTGCTGTAGCCCATCTGCCTCAAAGTTCGCCGTACTGTGCGTTCAGAGATGCTCTTCTGCCTACCTTGGTTGTAACGGGTGGCTATTTAGTCACTGTTGCCTTTCTATCAGCTCGAACTCGGGCCCATTCTCCTTTGCCTTTTGGGCATCAACAAGGCATTTCCCCCCCCACAGGACCCCCTCATGGATGTTTTTTCTTTTCGGACCTTTCTCTTAAACCCAGAAGGGTTTTGCGGAAAAACCCCCGGAATCAGCATTTCTAAAATACTCAGACCACCCTTTGGCCCCCAACAACCATCCCACGTTCAAAGGCCTAAAATCACCTTTCTTCCCCATACTGATCCGTTTGAACTCAGGGATTGTTTGACCATGTTACCAGCCTAAATGCACGATTGCCGCCATGTGATTGGCGATTTGAAATTAGTGTTAAACGGCATTTTTGGGGCAGGGGGTACCTAATAAAGGGGCCCGGGGATGTATGTGTATGTACGACGGAAGACAAGATTAATTCATAGCTCTCTTGAAACTATGAATTACAGAATGGGGGCCGCATGCGGGCATAAAGAAGCGCAAATACGCCACAAAATTCCCCCATGGTTTACCAGTGTGAACAAGCCTTAGTCTGGCTGCACAGCTAAAATCATACGCAAAACCCTGACAATGACAATATAAAAAAATTATATTCAAATATGATTTTCATCGGTTGAGTTTACATGTCTAAGGGGGATGTTTCACGGCGTAATTGCGGTAATCCATAGTTCCATAGAGAACTTGGATTTCACGTCCTCCCCCCATGCTACAATACGATCGTATTGTATGCATAGGGAATAAGGCATGTCAAGCATGTCTATGGGGTCGGCGGCCCCCCCCCCCCCCCCGTGCTTCGAGAAGACGTCTGATCGCGGAGCACCTAAGCACACAGTGATTGCGGGGCGTCCGACACGCACAAAACACCGTCACACCAAAGGGACACACGGAGGATTATTTTTACTGATTAATGAGGTGTAATTTTTGGAATGTGTGGTATACACCAATTACAACACATATACACAGTACTACACAAGACATACATACACAAGACATATATTTAAAAAACACTACACACATACAATCATACATACACAAAACCCCGTAACCATATAAACATAACACAACTCTATAAAAACCATACACATGTAACACATAAAAACAATAATACACATTTGCATACACACAGCAACACATACATTGAGTACATTCACATTCAGGAACAATTTTTGTCTCACCCTTTTTACACTACTTAAAATTTTTTCAGCACTGAGGCCCTCATCCCTTGGTCCCTTTTTTGCGGGCTTCCGGGCAGATAAGAAGACGCAGGGGGCGGAGCCTCTCACGGACAGCGTGCTGCTTCCAACTCCCCCTTCACATGTGAGCACCGGCCCCCTCCCCCCTCATGAGCTCCTTTCCCGGGAAACCCGCCCTCCCCCTCTCCCCAGCACATAGTTTCCCTGCTGCTCTGAACTGTATGTTTTCCCAAGGGGAAAGGGCCCCCACATTTGGAACAGTTTGGGCGGCTCTACGGGCCCAAGAAAATGACCGGGAAAACCGGACTTTCGGGGAGACTGGGGGGCACAGGGAGTCTGGCCCCGGGGCTTGGCCCCGAAAAAAACACCTAGCGACATCCCTGGGGGAAATGAAAGTGAGTAGGTTTGGGAAAGAACGCATCCTTTTTTTTTTAAAATAAAATTTGTTTTTGGGGTTTTTTGGGGTTTTATAAACTATGTTTTTTTAATTTTTTTGGGTTTTGGGGTTTTTCAACCAAACGGGGAAAAAAGCCTGAACCTTTGGCCCCCTTAGCTACCAAGCCATTGGGCACCATTTCTTCCTTACCGCGGCTCATTTATAGCAGAACATACTTGCTAAAGAATGTCAAGAGGCTTAGGTTGTTTCTGGTGTAACTAGAAAGGGCCGGGCCCCCTTGCAAAAATTTGGGTAGGGGCCACCCCCCTGCCAACCCCTCCCCTGACAACATTTTTCATTTCCCTTAAAGATATTTATCCGTTACCAGAAAATACAAAACAAATCCTCACCCCTACAATCGCCACCCCCACTGCTACCAAACCAAAAACCTGAATATACGCCCGAACAACCCACAAATACCAAACGCAACTGACTGAATAATACCACAAAAAATTATTTTCCCAGGTATTCCTCCCTTTCCCCCGTGGCAATGAACATAACAGTTCACTGCAGGCGGGGAGGAGCTGCAGGGCCTTGCGCAACCTGCCTATGAATGCCCCGGTCCTCTATCCTGAGCGTTCAAAGGCAGGACTGCCCGGTGTTAGCAGAGTGGAGTGCCACTGGGTTCAGCTCTGCTAATTTTCCTGATAGGCCTAAGGCCTTAGGTCTCAAGCCTACCAGTTGCCACCGACAGTGCTGACGTGGACGGCGCCATCACATCACCGAGCACAGAGACTGGGCGGGAGCGTGTTGTATAGTGGAGAGTGGTAAGTAAGCTGTTTATTATTTTTTAACATTAATAAAGCTTGTCTAAGTTCTGCCTACATATATGTCTGAATACCTATATGGGGACCCTATAGTTTTCTAAATCCGGCCTGCCTACCTATATGGCCACTAAAACCCACCTAAATCCTGCCTACCTACCCACCTAAACCCTGCCTTCCTACCTATATGGCCCCTATAACCTACCTGAACCCTGTCTGACTACCTATATAGCCTGTCTGCCTATTTGGGGCCCCCTATAGCCTATTTATCTACCTACCTGTTTGGGCCCCACCTATAGCCTATCTACCTAGCTACCTGGGGCCCACCTACAGCCTACCTGTGGCCCACCTGCTGCCTACTTAGCTACCTGGGGCCTACCTACAGCCTATCTTCCTGGGGGCTACTTACCTGACTGGGGCCTAACTACTGCCTACCTAGGGAAAATGTACCTACCTACCTGTAGCCTACCTACCTAATTAACACCAGTCTAACTACTGCCTACCTATTTAGGACCAATCTACCTACCTACCTGAGCCCTATGTACTGCCTAACTACCTACCTGGAGCCTACCAACCTATCTACCTAGGGTCTCCCAGCCTATCTAATGGGGGTCTACCTGGTACTATGATTCAGAGGGGCACAGGCCACAGCTGTAACACAATCTCCTGGGTGAATCCTCTGTTCCTCCCCTCCCCTCTAGTAGACTGAGCATCTAAGTTATGGCCTGTACCCACTCTGCCACCTCTTGGAAGTTTGTACAGAGGTGGGGGGCAGGGAGTGAGGTGCTGGAAAAGTGAGGATTCTAAGATATTTGTGTCCAAATCTGCAGGGACGAGTGGTGGCCAGGAGAAGTCATCATGGCAGTCTGGGCCAGATGCAGAACAAAAGGGAAAGTCAACAACTCGTCATTGAAACATCCCCTGTGAATCAGAAGATGTAATTGCACTGTAATCACTTATATGTCTGCAGAGTCTCTGTACACTGGTGTCTACCACTGTATGGACACTGTATGGTGGTAATATACAGTCTGTAGGTCACCTGTGTACACTGGTATATACCACTATATGGCCACTGTATGGTGGTTATGTAAAGTCCGCAGAGCCTGTGTACACATATCTACCACTATATGGTCACTGTATGGAGGTAAAATAAAATCTGCAGAGTCTGTGTACACGTATCTACAAATATATGGTCACTGTATGGTGGTAATGTAAAGTCTGCATAGCCTGTATGCACTAGTACATACCTCTATATGGTCACTCTATGGTGGTAATATATAGTCTATAGGGCACCTGTGTACACTGGTATATACAGCTATATGTCGGTAATATTAGTCTTTGTTTACTTATTTTTATTCAGTAATAGTATAGGGGTGTTATTCAGTCATTATGTGGTGGTAATTTGTGGTCATGTTCTGGCGGTATAATTGGGTCCTTATGTAGTAGCGCTATTGGTAATGTTGGTCTGGGTACAGTGGGATTTTTTTGGTAGCAGTATGATGGAGATATCTTTGGTGATGTATACACTCCTTGGATCATCTAGTACATACAAGACTAAGGAGGTCCCGATAGATAGTTGTGGTCGAGTAGGCAGTGTGTGTGAGTGTGTGGTGTGTGGTGTGGGGGGGGGGGGGGGGGGCGGGGGGGGGGCACCGAAGTTTGCTATGGGGCCCAGGCTTCTCTAGTTACGCCCCTGACTGTGACCATATAGTAGTAAATACCAGTGTACATAGACTCTGCAGACTGTATATTACTGCCATATAATGACCACCATGATGACTTCTCCCAGTCATTACTTGTTCCTGCAGAATCAGCACACAAATATCTTAGAATTCTCACTTTTCAGCACCTACCTCACTGTCTCCCATCTCTGTTGGTAGTCCCCAGGTAGGTACGTAGGCCTCAGGAAGGATGGTAGGTGGTAGTTAGTTAGGCCCCATGTAGGCAGTAGGAAGGTCCCAGATAGATAGGTGGGTAGGTCCCAGGTAGGCCCCAGTTAGGTAGGTAGGAGCAAATTAGGTAGGTATATAGGCCCCAGGTAAGTAGGTAGGTCCCAAGTAGGTAAGCACCAGGTAGGCGGTAGGAAGGCAGCAGATAAATAGGTAGGTAGGCAGGCCCCAGTGAGGTAGGTAGATATTCCCCAGATAGCTGGTAGGTAGGCTGCCATTAGGTAGGTAGGCCCAAGTAAGATAGGTAGATAGGTCCCAGTTAAGTACGTAGATAGGCCCCAGTTAGGTAGGTAGGTGGGTCCTAGCTAGGTATGTATGTAGGCCACAGCTAGGTAGGTGGTAGGTGGTATCCAGCTAGGTAGGTTTGTATGGCCTCCTTAAATAAAAAGAAAAACAAAAATTAATTCATGTTCTCATGACAAGCTGAAGGCTGGCTTCTCCAAGTGAAGCCCTGCATAGGTGGCGCGATCACAGGCCCAGGGGCACTCTGCTCCCCTAAAGCCCAGCTGGCAGTGAGGAGTAAGTAACAGTAACTTACTGTTCACAGCTGGCCAGGCCCTGTTATTACATCCCGTCACCTGTCATAAGGCCGTCTGGTCTTGACATTGGCACTGGCAGTGTTATGCTAACTTAGTGTTCACTGCCAGATAGACCCTGTCATACGATGTTGTCGTCCTGTCATTAGCGGCCAGTCCAGTTCCAACCCTGACCGTACAGGCCCCCCTAGTGATAGGCCATGGGATATTATGACAGGGCCCAGCTGTGCGTGAAAATCAAAATACTGTTCATTGCCGGTGAGGTACCCTAGTGTTGGCGGGCTGCGTTGCAGCTGCCATGGCTGCTACGATGGTAAATCCGCCACTGTGTATCTGCTTAGACAGCAAACACTAAAAAAATAGTCGAGGATTATAAATAAAATATTTAATTAATACAAATCTAATGCCAGCCCTGACTTCCTCTTCTCTCTCTCCACTCAATAAGTATTCAGGTATATGAAATTTCAGTCCATATTTTCTTAAAATAGACAAAGGAGAAGACACTGCGCAGGCACTTTATCTACAGCAAGTGAAAATGCAAAGACTCCTTTGAAAGCCCTTAATAATCACCTTCCCCATTAGCGCTAGGGTTCTGTAATAGATATGTGGGAACCCATTTAAGACTCTCTATTCAGTTCCATCCGTCTGGCAGACTTAAATGGTATTTAACATTTCTCATTTTACTGTTTTCATAAATTCATATTAGTTCATTTTCTCAGCATTCAGCAATCTCCACAGGATTAAAACATAAAATAAAAGGTAAAAAAAAACAATAATTGTGAGCGCTCGCAAGGTATGGCCTGCCGCTAAATTGTGCTGCAGTTAATATACGGACAGTTCTCATTATTCTACTGTTCCTGGGATAATTTAACTATTCCATTAAAATATGAAAACCTATTCAAATTAAAACATCCGTAAGAAATGAGTAGAAAAGGAAACAATCAAGTGAGAGGCAGAAATGAAGTGTTTTCTTCACATCAGTTAAAGTATTTCCTAACAATTCATGACATTCAAAGCTAGGATACAAATCTCTGAAGTACACAGAGGAGGGTAGACCTTCTAATAGCTGAAGGCCCAGATTTATTTCTGAAGCCTTCCTCGTGGTAGAGCAATTCACTTCATCAATGTTAATTGCAGCAGAACTTATGGCTGATATAATAATATGGAGTTTTCTGAATTTTATGTAAATTATGTGTCATAACTGTATAAATGTAATATACATTGGGACAGGTTAACTTATATTGGTGCTTTATAACAGGGAATCAGAGGCCCGAATGAAATTATATAATGCAAAATAAACATAAAATAAAGACAGGACCATTTTATATGGCTGAAATAGGCCACAGTGTTTATTAAGTGTAACATTAAAGGCAACCTATCAGGTGGTTTATGCTGCCCTATCTAAGAGCAGGATGTGATAGCGGGAGAGAAGCGGAGTGCTATGTTATGGAACAGGATTTTTAAGTAAGAAGCAGAGAAAATGGTGATAGTGAAAGTCCTGCTTACTCTGCCCACATGCAGTGATTAACAGCTTTCCCTGTATCAGTGTGTGTACAGAGCAAACCATCAATCACTGTATGTGGGAGGCTAATGATGAAAGGAGTATAAGGAGCTGTTGGTCTACTGGAATGCAAACCTACTTCAATACTGTTAGATCTTGAAGATAGTCAATTAAGTGTAGGCAGGGCAAGTAAAGACTAATCCTGCTTGGCTGAAAGGTGATTGGTGCAGGTAAGACAGAGAACCTTCAGGGGAAGCATTGGGAAATTGTAAGTGGACGTCCTTAAGATTTAGCCATTATAAAGCCTGTCAAAACTGCAGGGACTCACAGGAGACGTCTTATCTGATGAGTCGTTCTCTGAATCGTTCTTTTTCCCTTTTCTTCTTCTTCTGTCCAGAATACCATGATGACTTCTCCCGGCCGCAACTTGTCTCTGCAGAACTTACCACACATACATCTCAGACTTCTCGTTTCATCAGCACTTCCTTACCAATTCCTACCTCTGGTATGGGCACTCCCCCATTAAGTAAGTAGGTAGTTTACAGCCCCCTTTTAGTAGATTTACAGCCCCCTGTAAGTACAAGTAGATAAACTACCATATATATCTACAGTGCCTTGCGAAAGTATTCGGCCCCCTTGAACTTTTCAACCTTTTGCCACATTTCAGGCAAAACCTTTTGCCACATTTCAAACATAAAGATCTAAAATTTTAATGTTTTGGTGAAGAATCAACAATAAGTGGGACACACTTGTGAAGTGGAACAAAATTTATTGGATATTTTAAACTTTTATAAAAAAATAAAAAACTGAAACGTGGGGTGTGCAATATTATTTGTCCCCCTTAAGTTAATACTTTGTAGCGCCACCTTTTGCTGCGATTACAGCTGCAAGTCGCTTGGGGTATGTTTCTATCAGTTTAGCACATCGAGAGACTGAAATTCTTGCCCATTCTTCCTTGAAAAACAGCTCGAGCTGAGTGAGGTTGGATGGAGTTTGTGAACATCAGTTTTCAGCTCTTTCCACAGATTCCCGATTGGATTCAGGTCTGGACTTTGACTTGGCCATTCTAACACCTGGATACGTTTATTTGTGAACTAATCCATTGTAGATTTTGCTTTATGTTTGGGATCATTGTCTTGTTGGAAGATAAATCTCTGTCCCAGTTTCAGGTCTTTTGCAGACTCCAACAGGTTTTCTTCCAGAATGGTCCTGTATTTGGCTCCATCCATCCTGCTGAAGAAAGCAGGCCCAAACCATGATGCTGCCACCACCATGTTTGACAGTGTTGATGGTGTGTTCAAGGTGATGAGCTGTGTTGCTTTTACGCCAAACATATTGTTTTGCATTGTGCCCATAAAGTTCGAT
Organism: Phyllomedusa bahiana; assembly: GCA_025379985.1. Classification (NCBI taxonomy): domain Eukaryota; kingdom Metazoa; phylum Chordata; class Amphibia; order Anura; family Hylidae; genus Phyllomedusa; species Phyllomedusa bahiana. Next base: position 55,646 of record JAODAL010004824.1, on the reverse strand, counting down.
TTTGGTTTCATCTGAGCAGAGCACCTTCTTCCACATGTTTGGTGTCTCCCAGGCGGCTTGTGGCAAACTTTAAATTAGACTTTTTATGGATATCTTTGAGAAATGGCTTTCTTCTTGCCACTCTTCCATAAAGGCCAGATTTGTGCAGTGTACGACTGATTGTTGTCCTATCATTTATCATTTAGAGTGATCATGGGCCTCTTGGCTGCATCTTTGATCAGTCTTCTCCTTGTTTGAGATAAAAGTTTAGAGGGACAGCCGGATCTTGGTAGATTTGTAGTGGTCTGCTACTCCTTCCATCGCTTGCACAGTGCTCCTTGGGATGTTTGGGAAATCTTTTTGTATCCAAATCCGGCTTTAAACTTCCCCACAACAATATTACGGACCTGCCTAGTGTGTTCCTTGGTCTTCATGATGCTCTCTGCGCTTTAAACAGAACCCTGAGACTATCACAGAGCGAGTGCATTTATACGGAGACTTGATTACACACAGGTGGATTATATTTATCATCATCAGTCATTTAGGACAACATTGGATCCTCACTGAACTTCTGGAGTGAGTTTGCTGCACTGAAAGTAAAGGGGCTAAACAATATTGCACACCCTACTTTTCAGTTTTTTATTTTTTACAAAAGTTTAAAATAACTAATAAATTTCATTCCACTTCACAATTGTGTCCCACTTGTTGTTGATTATTCACCAAAAAATTAAAATTGTATATCTTCATGTTTGAAGACAGAAATGTGGCAAAAGGTAGAAAAGTTCAAGAGGGCCGAATACTTTCGCAAGGCACTGTATCTATCTATCTATCTATCTATCTATCTATCTATCTATCTATCTATCTGTCTGTCTGTCTATCGCATATCAATCTATCCACACACACACACACATGAATATATCTACTTAATTTGCCAACAAAAAGGAAAGACCTCTAAGATTATCCAGCAGCAGTCAGAAAAGAGTCTGCCTACTGCTCTTTATATAGTAGTGGTGCCAGGGTAAATCATCATGAAAGGTTGCCCTGATATCACTGGGTGCAGGAATGATGCCACATCCCCTATAAAAGGCACACAGTTTCCCATGATCAAAAACTGATTACTGTGGGGGATGTGACATGGACCACCTTTCTTGGATGCTAGATAGGCTATCTAGTGTACAGGAAAGCTGGAGGATGCCACATTCCCCACAGCAATCAGAGTCCTAGATTGTAACTGCAGTGAATTGTGGGACTTGTAGGAGCTGCTACTGGAGAACTACTGACACTCCCACAAGCAGGAAGTTTCACAGCAAAAAGTGGATCCTATGATATATGAATAAGGAGGCAAAAGAAAAGAAACACATGAAGATAATGGAATATCTTTACTTTTCAATATGAATACTGTTTCTGGTCTTCTATAAAATCTTTAAACTCCCGAATAACCCCTTTAAATTTATTTTATTGATATTTCATCAGATAGAGCAACAAAAAGTAGCAGGTATTTGTGAAGTATAAAGAAAATGATACATGTAAGAGCTCATGGTATTAAGATAGTGGTCTAAATTGATTGGCATCAATGAGCTTGGGGAATGGTTCACAGCAAGCTTATGGAAGAAATACTCTCGTCAGATGACACCAAGATTGAACCTTTTGACCTAAATTTCAAATGCTATGTGTGGAATTAAACCAACAGTGCACATCACCCTGAATTCACCATCTCCACCGTGAAGCCTAGTGGGGGCAGCATCATACTGGCGGAAGGCTTTTCTTCAGAAGGGACTGGGATATGTTCAGAGTTGATGGGAAGATGGATGGAGCTAAATACAGGGCAATCCTGGGAGAACCTACTAAAGGCTGCAAAAGACCTGAGACTGGGATATAAGTTCAGCTTCCAGCAGAACAATTACCCTAAACATACAGCCAAAGCTACAGTGGATTGATTTACATATTTATGTGTTAAAGTATATTTAAGCATATTTTAAGCATATTTATATGTTAAAATTGCCTAGTCAAAGTCCAGACATAAATCCCATTGAGAATCTGGGACAGGACTTGAAAATTGCTGTTCACAAATGTTTGTCGACCAATCTGACTGAGCTAGAGCTATTTTTCAAGAAGATTGGGCAAAAATTCCAGCCTCTAGATGTGCAAAACTGGTAGAGACATCCCCCAACAGACTGCAGCTGCCATTGCAGCAATAGGTGGTCCTACAAAGTATTGACTCGGGGGGCTGAATACATATCCATGCCACACTTTTCAGTTTTTTTAAACTGCAAAAATAATTTGGAAAAGTGTGTATCATTTTCTTTATACTACACAAATATTTGCCATTTTGTGTTGTTCTATCACATAAAATATCAGTAAAGTACATTTAAGTTTGTTGCCGTAACATTTAAAAATGAAGAACAGTTCAGGGTGTAGGAATACTTTTGCAACACATTGTACAAATCAGTGCAGGCAGCAGGATAACATTATACATAAATAGAAAATAATGTAGTTTATATTCACACATAACAATCTATGTAAATTTCATCCCCTTAACAATACCAAAATTTCAATGTTTCACATATTTCAGAGAACACCTGATTCGGTTCCTAAATCTCTTCACCCCATGACATTCTGTAAGAACTCTATCCCCTTTCCCATTTGTGGAAGGAGGTAGAGTTCTTCCAAACTATCACAGGTTCATAGAGGGCCAGTCGCTTATTGCTCCTACAATCTAACCTGCATAAATTTGAGAATTGATCCCTGCTTATTTATAACTATGATATACAGTATGACGATAATTTGATAAAGTGGATTAACTTCACATTAATTTGCAAACTAAGGATAATCACATTGTGAAATATCAAAATGACTATAGAAAATGGCATCATTACCATAGGTGATATAATTATGCAGATCTACTTTGACATACTGTGCATTAGCTGCCCTTTCCCATCAGTTTCTAATGCTTTGCAAATATTGGGCTATTTTTAAAGTAAATATCCTATGTCAATGGGGCAAAGTCTATTGAGATTCTCTCCTGCAAAGGTCATTGCTAACACTACATTATTATGCATAGATGCAGAGACTGATTATCTAGAACTCCTTAATTTGTACTGGCATACTTTCCCATAGCCAGCTTGGCTTGAAAAACAAAATCAGCATGAGCAGCTGTCACCACAACTGTGTACTCCTGAAATATCAACACCTGGCTTCCCACAGAAGTGATCTCAAGAAATGATCGGTCCGACATAAACATGATGTATGATACTACTGTGAGCATGTGACATGGGGAGCGGGAGTGGGAGGGATGGAGGGAAGTACTTTCACTTGAGATTTCTCATTCATCCCTTTTTCATGTTTTTAACAAATGATTTAGCTGCATTAACTATATTGAACACAATGGGCCTTATGTATGAAAACCATCGAGCAGTAAGACTGTCTTTGTTGCCCATAGCAACCAATCACAGCTGGACCTTCATTTTTCCAGAGCACCATATTAAATGAAAGCTGAGCTTTGATTTGTTGCTATGGGCAACAAAGACAGTCTTACTGCTAGACAGTTTTCATACAATAAGGCCTCTTTCACACATCTGTAATGAGGCCATACTTTATTTTGGCGTTCATATTAGGGGCAATTGCAGGATTTTTAGAAGCCGTTTACTATTGAGTTGATGTCTCTTGCTGAGAAAGCCCACATTTTGCCCTTGGGTGATTTAGGGTTTAGTGTTCTTGCAATATCCCCAGGGGTCCTAGATGGGGAAATTAGTGCTTAATACTTGTTAACTTCGGTGGTCCTAGAGGGTGAAGGGGTTAAGGGTTGTGTATAATATACATGTGGGCCTAGGATGGGTTGTGTATGCTTTGTAATATCCCTGGCGGTCTAGAATGGTTTAGTGGTTGCCATTTAGAGATGGGAATTTACTATATACAGTGCCCATGGAACTCAATAATAAATTAATATGTAGGGAGCACCTGTAGTGTCAGTGTTTTTTTATTTTATTTTTATAACAGGGTTTTTCCCATTTTTTCTGTTTTCCCAGAAGCTGCTATCCCTCCTGCTTCAGGGTTCAGGACGGTGCTGGATCCAGGGCTAACTTAAGTAATTTCAGGACCCCATGCAGCCAAAGCATCTGGGAGCCCTTCCCAATCCCATTTCCTATCTTGCACTACAGTGGAGAAAAAAGTATTTTGTCAGCCACCAATTTTGTAAGTTCTCCCACTTAAAAAGATGAGAGAGGCCTGTAATTGGCATCATAGGTAGACCTCAACTGTGAGAGACAAAATGAGAAAACAAATCCAGAAAATCACATTCTCTGATTTGGAAAGAATTTATTTGCAAATTATGATGGAAAATAAGTATTTGGTCACCTAAAAACAAGCAAGATTTCTGGCTCTCACAGACCTGTAACTTCTTCTTTAAGAGCCTCCTCTGTCCTCCACTCATTACCTGTAGTAATAGCACCTGTTTGAATTTGTTATCAGTATAAAAGACACAATGTCCACAACCTCAAACAGTCACACTCCAAACTCCACTATGATGAAGACCAAAGAACTGTCGAAGGACATCAGAAACAAAATTGTAGCCCTGCCACAGGCTGGGGAGACTGAATCTGTAATAGGCAAGCAGCTTGGTGTGAAGAATCAACTGTGGGAGCAATAATTAGATAATGGAAGATATAAAAGAACACTGATAAGTTCCATTGATCTGGGGCTCCACGCAAGATCTCACCCCGTGGGGACAAAATGATCGCAAGAACAATGAGCAAAAATCCCAGAACCACATGGGGGGGACCTAGTGAATGACCTGAAGAGAGCTGGGACCAACGTAACAAAGGCTACCATCAGTAACACACTACTGTGCCAGGGACTCAGATCCTGCAGTGCCAGACGTGTCCTCCTGCTTAAGCCAGTACATGACCGGGCCCATCTGAAGTTTGCTAGAGAGCATTTGGATGATCCAGAAGAGTACTAGGAGAATGTCATATGGGCAGATGAAACCAAAGTAGAACATGACTCGTGTTTGGAGGAGAGAGAATGCTGAGTTGCATCCAAAGAACACCATACCTACTGTGAAGCATGGGGGTGGCAACATCATGCTTTGGGGCTGTTTCTCTGCAAAGGGACCAGGACGACTGATCCGTGTACATGAAAGAATGAGTGGGGCCATGCATTGTTAGAGTTAGAGTGCAAAACATCAGCAAGGGCATTGAAGCTGAAACATGGCTAGGTCTTTCAGCATGACAATGATCCCAAGCCCACCGCTAGCGCAGCAAAGGAGTGGCTTCGTAAGAAGCATTTCAAGGTCCTGGAGTGGCCTAGCCAGTCTCCAGATCTTAACCCCATAGAAAACCTTTGGAGGGAGTTGAAAGTCCGTGTTGGCCAATGACAGCCCCAAAACATCACTGCTCTAGAGATCTGCATGGAGGAATGGGCTAACATACCAGAAACAGCGTGTGCCAACCTTGTGAAGACTTACAGAAAACGTTTGACCTCTGTCATTGCCAACAAAGGATATATAACAAAGTATTGAGATGAATTTTGTTATTTTCCAAATACTTATTTTCCACCATAATTTGCAAAAAAAATTATTTCCAAATCAGGCAATGTGATTTTCTGGATTTGCTTTCTCTTTTTGTCTCTCGTAGTTGAGGTCTACCTATGATGTCAATTACAGGCCTCTCTCATCTTTTTAAGTGGGACAATTTGCACAATTGGTGGCTGACTAAATACTTTTTTCCCCACTGTACATCAGCAGGCTCCTTTTTTAAAATGTGATCAGTGCCCCTTATTGGAGCTTGCCAGTACTGCCCCTGATGGCTGCGTTGGTCTGTTCTACAGCAGTGGCTAACATTTCAGTTCTGCTAGCTCCTTATTCTTGCTCTACCTTTTAGGCCGTGTTCACACGGCTTATTCACGGCGGATTTGTGAGCCGGATTGCGCTCGCAAATCCGGCATGAATAAGGGGCGGGACGGGGGCGGGGCCAGAGCGCGGCGGGGGCGCCGCACCCCGGCCCCATAGACAATGCATTATCTACGCTGTAAATAATGTGCATGTCCACTTTCTCCCCCCGCGGCGGATTCGCCGAGCGGGGAGGAGCGAGGGAAAATCCACTGTTCTCTATAGAGCAGTGGATTACCGTAATTACTCCGACGGATTGGCGCCGTACTGCAGCACAATCCGGCGCGGAGTAAGGCGCCAATCCGTGGACAAATAAGCCGTGTGAACGAGGCCTTAGAGGGACAGTTGTGATTGATGGATTTAAAAAAACGCTGGATCATTACCATTTCTATTAAAAAAAAAAAAAACACTGTCCAAGCAGGATGTCTGGCCAAAAATGTGGTATAGCAGAAATAGAAACTGCCAAGATGGGCAGAGATTCTTCTACATTCATCCTTATACAAAAATTTCAATGTCACTGCAGATTTGACAGCATAGCACCAGTCTCCTGATCGCTTTGTTTAGTAACCCTAAAGGGATAAAACTTCTTTCAGTAAGCTCCTATCCTGCTAATAAGACACAGCAGAAGTGGTCAGGCCACTGCTATAGCACAGAGATGGTTGGTAACCTAGAAAACTATCTGTAAACAAGTAGAGAAAAACGGTTCTATCTCTGAAATGAAGGAAAATCGGAACAGCAATGTACTTGGTAATAGTTTTTATTTACCTTTGTCTAGATGTTTAAAGCTAATAATTGTGGTGAGAAAACCCCTATAATGCAGTGTTTTCTCTCCTGAGCTGCTCATGGCAGGGAAATTTCAGGTAGGAACCTTTTGCCTTTAATTTGTGTATAAATGTCACTTACATATTAGGAGATTATTTCAACTGCAATTCCTTGATATGTGTATAATTTATGTAATACAAGAAGTACTCTCTACAAGGAGGGATACAAAAGCAGTGTCCCTATTAGTCTGCTATAACAGTTATCTCAGCCCTAACTTTGTGATACCAAATAGGGTATACTTTATATTCTGCTAGTTTAATCCATGCAACAAGCAAAACCAAATGCAATTTTTGCAAAACAATTATATTCACCACGAGAGGGGGCACCATTGATGGGATAATAATTAGTTGGCAGATTTATTCGAAGTAAAGACTTTGATAACTCTCTTGGGAATCAGGGGGACACAGGCTCCAGATTAATTTTACAGACCACTGGATTTCATGTGTTGCAGAATAGGTAAGAACATTTACAATCATCTCAGTGTAAAGCTGAGACCTTCCCACAACAACATCTTAGGGACATTTAAAGCTCTATAGGTCTTTCTATAGATTTGCTGCAATAAAATAGTTTATTATTTCTTATTTCTTATGTATGCCAAGGACATAGGGGGAATGCAGGATTTTATCACCACCACATTGCATTATAAGTCCCCAATATATAAATGAACTTCTTTTACAAGTAAAAAAATATTAGCACAACAGAGCATAGCTTTGGCAGAAAAATCCAGTTCCCTGGAGGTGCTCTCCAAGCCAAGAGGTGGTATCATGATACTTACATACCTGTTCCTATAGTTTTAGGGTCCTCAAAGATAAGACTAAAGGTTGCAGCTTGGGTTGTTCTATTAATATTTTAGTGTTTAGGTTTTATTTTAATGTTCTTTTACATATTGTGACATATTGTGGTTAGGAAAAGACCTCTGCAGAGCATAGTTAAATAACTTTTTTTTTTTTTTTGGGGGGGGGGGTGATCTTTCCTGCAACTACGGCGAGATCTAATTACCTAGTTTGCAGGATAAATACAGCCCTGAGAACTCACTGCAGAGCAAATAAATGATATAATTCATAAAAAGCCAAAAAGCAGGTTTACCTGATACAAGCTAGATGTTCCCTGTAGCAAGTCGGGCGCGACTACACCCTTTTTCGTCCACGAACGAGCTGCTGGAACCAATAACCGCCAAGGCCCGCGGTAATGCAAACTAGCAAAGAAGAGGATATCCGGTGACGTAAGCCGCCAATGACGAATACCGAAAGTCCAGAGTTGAGTAAGAAACTTATTCAATTATCTTTATTCTTTTGGTCTCAAAGTAAAAACCTGAACCATAACTGCTCAAGGCAACGTATGCAACAGACCCTCCCCCGGTGAATAACCACAAACGCTTTTCGAGTCAGCCACTCTTGCTCACTGTGATACAGAAAATGGATTACCAGCTATGTTTAAAACCCCTAAGAACCCAATCACCGTGTAGGGAAGCAATCATACTGACATAGAATGAAAAAAAAAAAAAAAAAAAAAAAAAAAAAAAAACCAACAAATCAAAAAATATTGCTAACACTAGGCAATGCACTCAATTGATGGTTTTTGTTACATAACTTTAGTTAGATGTATCTACAATGTAGGAAAACAGTGCTACCCACTTTTCATAAAATTCTGTGGTGTAATGCCCAACAGCTAATATATATATACATATCTGTACGATAATTTCATGCCATTGGTCTTCCTATGTCCTAGCGCTAAAAATCCCATTCTGCTTCTCCCTTCTTTCTCACATTTAGACGCAATTCCCCCCCTCTAGTAAACGATTAGCACCTTGTCTACACATAGAATTCCAAGACCTGATATGTCCCCCTGAGGACATTCAACGAAAAAAAATAAATGTCTCGCAGCTCCTGACAACTTGGGGTATTTGTTTTTTTCATACGCTGAATGTTCCATGATGCGTGTTTTTGTTTTTTCCTTATAGTTGCTGCCCACATAATACATATTGTCATTGGGTGCATTCTATATATATCTGCGTAATGAGACTAACGCAGTTTGCAAAATGATTGATTTTATATTTTTGTTGGTAAATTCCACCTACAAATTCTGTTGTTTTCCTTGCATTTTTACAAACACTGCATCAATGGGCCACCACAAATGAAAAGGCCCTTTGGATAACAAATATTTCCCGTCTTTGCTTGATGGCTGATGTGTCGCTAGGGCTAGAATGTTACCTATAGTTTGACCCCTCCTAGATGTGACTACTACCCCTCCATCTAGGATTTTGCATATGACATCATCTGTCCTAAGAATACCAAGATTCACTCTTAAAGATACCCTTTATCAGGCCAAAATTTCTACTAAATTTGTGCAAAAGTGATTTGCTGCCCTCCATTGTTTTTTGTCCGTGTTACCTAAAAGTTGTCCTGTGTTTCATTTTTGATTCTGTTAGAAGCCCTATCAATATCTTTCCAGTCCATATCCCCTTGTAGAGTCCTTTGTGGTTTATTACTGCTTTGGCTTCTGCAAAGTCTTTCTCCTCAGTACATATACGTCTAGCCCTAATCATTTCTCCATAATCACAGTCAGGAAATATTTTTTTGACAGTGACAAAGAAGAGAATGACATACAAATAAGTAAAACACATTTGAGTAAAGAATTTGAAGAGTTTGCATTTTAGGAACACTGGCACTTAAACAATTGCTGAATTAGGGAGTGAGACCAGATAAAGGGCAATATATTGTTGAACAGAATAGTGCAAGATATACATACTTAAAATGCCAATCCAAGTTATTAATCACCATAAAGTCAAGATTCCGGCCCTGGAGATTTTCCAAAATACAATGCACGGGACATATTGAGCATTGTACAAACAAAAATGTTAGGAGAAAACAAACAAAAAGGATATAAAAATAACAACTTAACTTTCAGCCAATTAAAAGCATAAAAGAACTTAAATGTAGGAGATCTAACAATCAAAAAAAGCTGACAAAGAGGAGGGGCGTGGTATTTCATGGACAGTGGCATATACAAAACAGGTGTGGTATATTAAACAACACTCGATACATTACCGTAAAATTAGAGGAAAACCCACACAAAAATTCAAAGAAAAATTGAAGACTATCTATTGAAGAAGGCATTGCTCTGTGTGTCTTAAAATGAAAAACAAGAAAAATAACATACAAGTAGAGGAACCCAGTAATTCCGATTTTTTTCTGTAGGTCCCGAAGATCCATAAAAACTTTTTTTCCACGACTTACGCCCCATAATCACGGTAAAATTCCCTAATGAAAGGATTCGTGTTTTTTGGGTAGATACATACCTTCAGGCCTCAAAGTCCAAAACTTACCGCGTTCACATTAAGACACAAAATCCATCTTAAAGACTCTCAACAACATAAAATTGGCAAGAACAATATACTTGGTTACATTCTAATGGTGGGACTATATTCCAGATATACCCCACTGACGTGGCATTAATAGCCCTTTCCTTTTTTCTCAAACATCATAGCAATTAACCACACAATCTCCAGGAATATATACTTATGTCAGTAGATATCTCCTCAAAAACAATTACTTCAAGTTCGGAGAACAGCTAGCTATCTACAATTAAGAAGGCCCCTATGGGATGCCACCTTTTCTCCATCCATGCCAATATTACAATGGGCATGGTGGGGAACACCATGCCCTTATAAGGATAGCAAATCCCTTCATAATTGTATATTGGGTAATGGGCGTTACATTACGACCACTTGCTTATTGGGGTCGTGATGTACCTCATACCCACAATTTTCTTGAGTATATCAACTCCAGATTTCTTTAACTTACAGTTTACAGGGACATAGGATTCCAATGGGTCCCCTTTCTGGATATATTTCTAACAGGAACATAAGGATAAAGGCAAAATCAGTCCTAGCTTATACCGTAAACCTAATTCAGGTAATTACCATCTTAAAGCCAATAGTAATCATGCGGCCATACGATTAAAGCCATCCCCTATGGAAAATGATTATGGGCTAGACGTATATGTACTGAGGAGAAAGACACTATGCATAACCAAAGGCAGTATAACCCAAAGACTCCTACAAAGGGGATATGTAACAAAAGATATGATATGGCATCTAACGAATCAAAAAATGTAAACACAGGTACAACTTTTATAGTAAAACAGCACAAAAAACAATGTGAGGTCAAGCAAATCACTTTGCCACAAATTTAGTAGAAATTTAGGCCAAAAAAGGTATCTTTAAGAAGAAATCTTGGTATTCTAGACAAGATGATGTTCCCTATGCAAAATCCTCGATGTAGGGGTACTGACCACATAAGGAGGGGTCAAACTCTAGTAACATTCTAGCCCCTAGCGTACACATCACCATCAAGCAAAGACGGGAAAAATTTGGTTATCCCAAAAAAGGGGCTTTTTCAAATGTGGGGGCCCTATATGCAGTGTATGTTATAAAATGGCAAGAAAACAACAGAATATTGTAGGTGGAAATTACCAACAAAAATATAAAATCAATCATTTTGCAAACTGCGATAGTCACCATAGCATAAAAATATAGAATGCACCCAATGCAATATGAAATAAGGGGGCGACTATAAGAAAAACAAAAACACGCATCATGGAACTTATCAGCAGTATAAAAAAACAAAAACCCCAGTTGTCAGGAGCACGAGACATTTCGATGAATGTCTTCCGGGGGACATAACTGCTTGGAGAATTCTATGTGATAGACAAGGTGCTATATCCTATAGAGGGGGAATTGGTCCCAAAAATGCGAGAAAAAGGGAATCAGATGGATTTTAGGCTATGACACTAGAAGACCCAATGGCAATAATTATCGTACAGATATGCTATATTAGTATAATTAGCTGTTGGGCATTACACACCCAGAATTTTTATAAAGTGGTAGCAAGTTTTCCTACATTGTAGATACATCAACTAAAGTTCATGTAACAAAAACATCACTTGAGGAGCATTGCCTAGTGAATTAGCAATATTTTTGATTTGTTGTATTTTCTTATATTTTTTTTATTTTTTTTTTATTTTTTTCATTCTATGTCGATATGATTTGCTTCCCTACACGGTAATTGGGTTTTCTTAGGGGTTTTAAGAAACCACTGTAAATCCAATTCTGTATCACAGTGAGCAAGTGTCGGCGACTCGAAACGCGTTTATGTGGTTTATTATCACCGGGATGGGACTGTAGCATAGTTGCCTTTAGCAGTATGTTTCCAGTTTTTACATTTGAAGACAAAAATATAAAGAATAAAGAATAAGTTTCTTACTCAACTCCTGGACTTCGGTATTCGTCATTGGCGGCTTACGTCACCGGATATCCTCTTCTTTGCAAATAAATGATACCTGCAATGCCTGAGGAAGGCCTGGCTGCCAAAGACAGCCAGATTTCTGCTCCCGCAGCAGCATGATTGCAGTGCAGCTCTACGAGAATGTCCTTGCAGAGTCAGGGCTGTCTTAACAGCATATTGGCCCTGAGGGCAGAGAAGTGCACTGGGCCCCCCAACCAACACAACCACTCACAGGAATAAATATATACTTCATTAATAACAAACTTATAACCTGTAACTCCATCATCTAGAGACCAATAGGGGTCAGACAACAGCTCGGGTTATCACCACATGACAGTGACTACAGCACTCATCCAACACAGAAGAAAAATAACACATGACATCCAGGGATTCACAGCTGACATCTTCTCTGTGTCGTTCCTTTTCCCTTTTTTTCTCCATATAAACCTAAAATGCCATGATGACTTCTCCCGGCCACATCTCATCCCTGCAGAATTTAGCGCACAAACTTCTTTGACTCTCCGTTAACAGCATTTCCCTACCAATTCCTACCTCTTGTGCCTCCCGCATTAAGTAAGTAAGGGTAGTAATGTCCAACCATTAAGTAGTAAGTATAGAGATACCTAGTAGAATAGGGAATCTAGGCCTCCACGGTAGGTAGTATACAGCCCCCTGTAGATATAGGAGACCCCCTTAGGCGAAGTAATACAGCCCCCCTGTAGATAGACCTCTATAGATATGGCCACCTGTAGATATGGCCCCTCTGTAGATATAGCCCTCTGTAGATATGCCCCCCTGTAGATATGGCCCCCTGTAGATTTTTGTTCCCCTATAGAAAGACCTTTGTAGATATGGCCCCCTGTAGATATGGCCCCTCTGTATATATAGTCCTCTGTAGATATGGCCTCCTATAGATAGACCTCTGTAGATATAGCCCCATGTAGAAATGGCCTCCTGTAGATATGGCCCACTACAGTTTGACCCCTGTAGATATGGCCCCCTGTAGACAGACCTCTGTAGATATAGCCCCCTGTAGCGTAGGAATACAGCCCCCTGTCGGTATTGCCCCCGGTAGGGTAGGTATACAGCCCCGCTGTAGAGAGACCTCTTAAGATATGGCCACCTGTAGATATGGCCCCTCTGTAGATATAGCCCTCTGTAGATATGCCCCCCTGTAGAAATGGCCCCCTGTAGATTTTTGTTCCCCTATAGAAAGACCTTTGTAGATATGGCCCCTCTTTATATCTAGTCCTCTATAGCTATGGCCCCTAAATAGAGACCTCTGTAGATATAGCCCCATGTAGAAAGGGCCTCCTGTAGATATGGCCCACTACAGATCGACCCCTGTAGATATGGCCCCCTGTATATAGACCTCTGTAGATATAGCCCCCTGTATATATGGCCTCCTGTAGATATGGCCCCCTATAGATAGCCTCCTGAAGATATAGCCCCCTGTAGATATGCCCTCTCTGTAGATATAGCCACCTGTAGATATGGCCTCCTATAGATATGGGTCCCTATAGATATAGCCCCCTATAGAGAGCCCATAGTTGCCAACTTTTGAAATTGAAAAAGCAGGAGATTATAGTGGCTGGCGCGCTTAGCGCGCCGCGGCAAAAAATTTGCATGGACACGCCCATCTTGTCGGTGTGCCACGCCCCATCAAAAAGCCACACCCACCCACCTAACTGCATAACTCATTGAAGAACGCCAGTAATCCCATAAAGCCAGGTGTAGCCCCCCCCTATCCAGGTAGTGCCCATTACAGGCAGAGATGCCCCTTGATAGCCAAGAAGATGCCCCCTTGCGCCAAGTATATGCCCCCCTCGTAGCCAGGTAGATGCCCCACTTTGTTGGAGCCAGGTAGATGCCCCCCCTTTGTTTGCCAGGTATGCCGCCCATTGTTTGCCAGTATTGCCCCTCTGTTGCCAGATAGTTTGCCCCCTCGTTGGCCAGGTAGTTGCCCCCTCTGTTGCCAGTAGAAGCCCCAATTGTTACCAGGTAGTGGGCCCCTCATTGTTGCCCGGTAGTGCCCCCTCTGTTGCCAGGATAGATGCCTCATTGTTAGCCAGGTATTGCCCCCTTTGTTAGCCAGGTAGTGCCCCTCTGTTGCCCAGTAGATGCCCCCAAGTGTTAGCCAGGTATTGCCCCCTTTGTTAGCCAGGTAGTGCCCCCTCTGTTGCCAGGTGGATGCCCCCTTTGTTAGCCAGTTAGATATGCCCCTCTGATGCCAGGTAGATGCCCCATTGTTTGCCAAGAAGTGCCCCCTGTTTCCCAGGTATTGCCCCCGTCTGTTTGCCAGGTAGTGCCCCCATTGTTATCCAGGTAGTGCCCCCATTTGGATCCATGTATGATGCCCCCATTGTTTGCCAGGTAGTGCCCCCTCTTTGACCAGGTAGTGTCCCCCTATTGTTTGCCAGGTAGAGCCCCCATGTTGTCCAGGTAGTGCCCCCCTCTGATGACAATGATTCCCCCATTGTTTGCCAGGTAGTGCCCCCTTTGTTGCCAGGTAAGTTGCCCCCATTGTTTTCCCAGGTGATGTCCCCCATTGTTTGCCAGGTAGTGCCCCATTGCTTGGCCAGGTAGTGCCCCCTCTGTTTGCCAGTAGTGCCCCCATTGTTTGCCCAGTGAGTGCCCCCATTGTTGCCGGATAGTGCCCCCCTCTGTTTTTGGCCAGGTAGTGCCCCCTACTGTTGCCATGTAGATGTCCCCATTTGTTTTTATTTTTTGCAGTTAGTGCCCCTATTGTTGCCATGTATCGCCCCCCTCTAGTTGCCATGGTAGATGCCCCCATATGTGCCAGGTAGTGCCCCCATTGTTTGTCAGGTAGTGCCCACCTCTGTATGCCAGTTAGTGCCCCCCTTTGTTGCCCAGGTAGTGCCCCCATTGGTTGCCAGGTAGTGCCACCCCTAAAGCTAGATAAAAATAAAATAATAAAAGCCACATCACCTGACCAGTCCTCCTGCAGCTCAGCGCGGCCCTGCTCCAGAGATCTCCTCAGGCGTCGCAGGGAATGAGAGCCCACCTGTCACTTCCCCCTGCGCCGCTAAGCTGAGTACGGCGCCCAACCGTCGCGTACATACAGGGGGAGGAGGGAGCGATCCCTCCTGCCTTCTCCCTGCACAGCGAGACTCCAGCGCTCCACACCAGCGCTACTCAGTCGCCGCGGTCAGTTAAAGAGCCCCCGCCGCCTGCTGGCGACGGGAGAAATGCCAACCTGCCGGAGGGGCGGGGGGACCCCAATTAGCAGGACCCCCCCCGCCAAAAGCGGGAGAGTTGGCATGTATGAGATAGCCCCCTGTAGATACAGCCCCTTGTAGATATAGCTCCTGTGGATATGGCCCTGTGTAGATATGGCCCTCTGTAGATATGCCCCCTGTAGATATGGCCCCCTGTAGATATGGCGTCCTGTAGATATGGCCCCTCTATAGATATGGCACCCTGTAGATATGGCCCCCTATAGATAGCTCCCTGCAGATATGTCCCTCTGCAGATATGGCCCCCTTTAGATATAGCCCCCTGTAGATAGACCTCTGTAGATATGGCCCCCTGCAGTTATGGCCCCCTATCGATAGTCCCATGCAGATATGTCCCCCTGCAAATATGCCCCTATATGTAGATATAGCCCCTGTGTAGATATGGCCCTGTGTAGATATGGCCTCCTGTAGATATGGCCCCCTGTAGATATGGCCCCCTGTAGATATGGCCCCTTGTAGATATGGCCCCCCTGTAGATATAGCACCCGGTAGATATGGCCCCCTATAGATATGGCCCCCTATAAATAGCCGCCTATAAACTTTTAGCACCGTGTGTCTTAGAGTCTGACAAGTAGGGTCAGTAATTTGACACATAGTGGTTTCTAGGGACATACACAGTTAAATCATTGTACCGGGCTGGCAGTGATTCCTAGCAGCAGGGGCGTCGCTAGGCTGTTTTATTCGGGGCTCCGGCCCCGAATAAAACCCCCTGTGCCCCGAACCTCCCGTGCTCCAGGCCTCCAGCATGGGCTCTGGAGAGCACCGACTGGACTCATCACAGCTGCATGTGCGTCCGCTGACGACACACACAGCAGAGGGCTTCTGCGGGGCAGAGAGCGAAGTGCTCCCTGCCCCGCATACAGTGTGTCGGACCCGCATGTCCCTTACACCGCAGCTGCCGGGTCCATCACAGCGCTGAGGACCCCGCCGTGTCCCGTGCGCCTCAGCCGGCACGTCGCGTGATGTGAAGTCATCGCGATGCTGCCCTGTCCTCGGGCGCAAGCCGTCATAGGCCGAGCTGCCCGAGGAGCTGCCGGAGGAGCGCGGGCCTGAAGAGAGACGCGCTCGCCGGTGGAACTAAGGTGAGTATTAATGTTGTTATTTTTATAGCTTTACCTGCCTCAGTGCCCCTATATACTGCCTGAGCCCCATATTACTGCCTGTGGCCCCCATAATCCCTGCCTGTGCCCCTATAATGCCTGCCTGTGGCCCCCATATCCCTGCCTGTGGCCACCTATATGCCCTGCCTGTGGCCCCCATATCCCTGCCTTGTGACCCCCATATGCTGCCTGTGCCCCCATAACCCCTGTCTGTGGCCCCCTATATACGCCTGGGCCCCTATAATGCCTGCCTGTGCCCCCATATGATGACTGTGCCCTTTAATACATGCCTGTGGCCCCATATACTGCCTGTGACCCATATACCGCCCTGTGCCCCCCATATCCCTGCCTGGGCCCCCATATCCCTGCCTGTGTCCCCCATATGATGCCTGTGCCCATATATACCATGCCTTTTCCCCTAATATACCTGCCTGTGCCCCCCATATACCTGCCTGTGCCCCCCATATACCTGCCTGTGCCCCCAATACAGCCTCATTGCCCCCATATACAGCCTCAGTGCCCTATATACCGCTTGTAGGCCCTTCCCTTAACTGCCCTTAGTGCCCCATAAAAAAAAAAAAAAAAAAAAAAAAATAACTGCCTCAGTGCCCTTATAAACCTGCCTTGTGGCCCCATAAACTGCCTCAGTGCCCCCATATACTGCCTCAAATGACCCTATATACCTGCCTGTTGAGCCCCATATACTGCCTGATGCCCACCTATATACTTTGGGCCTTTGGCCCCATAGTCGCCTGTGCCCCTATAATACTGCCAGAGCCCCCATATACTGCCTGTGCCCCATATACTCCTCAATGACCCTATATACCTGCCAGTGCCCCCATATACCTCCTGTGCCCCCCAATACCTCTGTGCCCCCCTATACCTGCCTGTGGCCCTATATACTGCCTCAGTGCGCCCTATATACCTGCCACGTGCTTTCCTTATATACCATGCCTCAGGCTCCTATATTCTACCTCAGTGCTCCAACCAATATACCTCCTGTGGCCCCCATATACCTGCCTGTGGGCCCCATAATACCTGCCTGTGGCCCATATACCCTTCCAGTGCCCCTATATACCTAACTGATGGGACTGCTATACCTAAATTAAGGAGTTGCTGGAAATGTGAGGATTCTAAGATATATGTGTCCAAATCCTCAGGGACGAGTATAGGCAGAGGAGCCAGTCATCATGAAGGTGAGAACCGGATGGAGAAAGAAAAAGGGAAAGTACGACGCTGATCAGAAAAGAACGGCTCCTGTGAGTCACCAAAATGTAACAGCGAGGGTAATCACTTATATGTCTGCAGAAGCTACATACAACTATATCTAACCACTATATGGCCCCTGTATGGCGAGTGGTAAAGTACTCAGAGCTGAGTGGTACAGCAGAAAGTCACATGTGGGGGTCGCATTCGGTCAGGTCTGGCGCGGAAATAATTGGCCATAAGTAAGTAATAGTTGTTGGGTCCTTGGTTGTAGGAGTGATATTAAAGTCCCACAATCACTAGTCATGGTAGAATTTGCCCATGTATCGGATGGATTATTTGTGACGGTTTATGGGTATTGTCATATGAAGTGAGACTTTCTGAAAAAGAAAATTTGTCATTTGGTGAAGTTTTACTGTACAGTGACTTGCTGAGGAGATGACAGGATCTGGGTGGGATGGTGCAGAAATGAGTGAACTGGAACAAGAAGTTATTTCCTCTGTAAAAAAACATCCGCAGTTCCCAATGAGGCGGGAAAAACACAAAGGGCCCGAGCCCCGGATGTTTTAGGACCCTAGCAACGCCCCTGCCTAGCAGTCATTGGTCAGTCAATAGTTGGATTTGTCCATTGTGGGGATGGGTAGCACCAGCAAATACCAGCCAAACTCAAACCATGTTATTCTCCTAATTAATTTATTTGAAGAACTTCATTAAGTAAAACACAACATAACGGTTGGTCTGCATACCGCTTGCACACCAGTCTAAGAATTCATAAAATACGTTTCATCGTGTAATCCTCAGCTCTACAGTATATTCTGAATCCCTTAGTTTCTTTGCAACCCATCCAAATGATAATTGGAAATTAAAAGTGGTGTAAGTATAATTTTATTAAACAAGAAGAGAGGCAGAAGCTCAGGAAGGTAACCAAGAGCCATCAATTTAATTACAAAGTTTTAATTTGTAGGTGGCAGTATCACTTTCTCAAGCATCTAAGTTAATCAGGTTTTTCTGACAGTAGTAATCAATTGTTCAGCAGTCTACTTTTCCTTAATTACTGTTGCACTACATTACATTTTCAAAATGTCAAGCATCCTCTTTTGGAGACGCAATAAATCATCTCTGTGTTACACCACAAGTGAGTCTAACACCGAGCCTATTATTCCATCACATATGACCTTGAATGTACAAAGTAGAAATTGATCACCATAAAGACTGAACTAAGAATATCTAATATTTGCTCTGCACCTGAAAGCACTAGTTGTATTTACTCAGTGACTAAATAGTTAAAAAATATATCACTGAAGAATACTGTTGCGTGAAAGTGTTACTCAAACAAGAGCTAGGCTTAATAGTATGTTGTAAGGTAAAAACAGACAGAGACGGGGCCTGAACAGGGGCTTAGCTATGACAAGGACAAAGTTTCATATAAGGCTATGTCTACACTGCATCGGACAAAAAACCAAAGGGCCGTTTTTTTTCCGATGCAGGACCGCAGTTTTTGGCTTTGTACAAAAATCGCGGTTGCTTCTAATTTTTTTGCCGTCACCCAGAAGACGAGAGGAGAAAAGACGAGCTGTGGAGACTACAGCTCGTCTTTTCTATTGCCGTCTATGGGGCTGCACGAACGATCGTATCTTCAGTGCTTTTAAAAAACTAAAAGCACCGAAGATACGATCGTAAAGCTATGCCGTGTAGACATAGCCTTAGAAGACACCAATATTATAAATGGATCATCTTTGGTGGCAACCATGCTAAAGATTTTGCACTGGGACCCAGCAAACTTGACGTTGGCAGCCACGTGCTGGTGTGGTTTTGCCTGCACACAGCTACTGGGTCATTGAACCCTACCCTTAAATTTTGCCTGTGGTCCTGAAACTTAGTACAAGTGGCATAGGCCATAATTTGCAAGAAATGCACCATCACGGTTAGAGAAATGTTAAAGCGGAGGGAACGTCATCTGCGGCATCGGATGTTGACAGACGGAAACCCCGTCCGAAACCAGTGACCGGAAATTGGCCAAAGAAAAACTGAGCCCGGTTAGTGAGCACGCCAGCCAGATAGAGACATTGGTTAGGTCTGTAGACAGATTAGTTAGGGTCTTATATAGAGTCAGGCCTTAAATGAACATTTCCTGAAATAACATCCACGTGAGACTGTGGAACAAGTCCTACAACGGTGTTGGTAATTTTGTTCGTTGTTCTTGTTGAGAAGATCTTTAATTGGTTAATGTTACTCTGGGAATAGTGGATACTGTCGGAGGTTTGTAAATCATTGTGCTACACCGTGAGTGCGCCCCTGAAATATTCATCCACACTATCGTTTCAGTTACCTAGGGCTTTAATTAGGTAAATAGCTGTCAGATTTTCTGAGTCCGCTGATAGGTAAAACATCGGTGGGTCCAGAGGAAATAGTAAGGCGGCACTCTTCATAGCGCAAGGGTCCCAGTTTGTGTCTATGTGTATGTGTTCCTGAGGTATCCGGATAAGACCCCTTTCTGTTCAGAGTCCCGTAAAAATATTCGTTGGTCTGAACTGGTGTTGGAGTCGTTTCTCTCATCTGTGACTTTGCTGTAGTCTGGGAAGCCACCTCGGTACATGACTTAAATAAAACTGGGCTCAGCCAGCTTTATTCCTCAGCCAAGGTCAGTACAGTTACACACAACATATAAAAAAAACCTAGACTGTCTGGCCACTAACTTAACATAAATAACCATCTGTACTATGTAGTCTGAGTCTACAACTTAGCACCACCAACCATTCTCATACTCAACTCCACGGGTTCCTGCTTCTCTCCAGTATGGGGGAATCAGAGCCCTCTCAGCTCCAGTGTTGCTCCTCACTCCACATCCCCTGATCACCTAGAGTACCAGACTTTTTATAGGCCTCCAGGGACCTTCCAAAAGCCTGTCCTGGAATGTAGGAATGGCCACCCACCGAACGCTATAGCCATTCTGGGAAAGACAACCCATACTTAGCCACAAAGCAGCCATGCTAGCTACATGTTTCAGTAACCTATACATAGTCATAGGAGAAGGAGAATGTAATGATCCACGGCACTCACCAATCCTTTTTCTGCAAACTTTAATTCAACAACTCGTTCCAAACATGGGACGGGGGTAACAGACACGTCTTCACTTAGAACGAACAGGCAACGGCCATTTCGCGCACTGACGCGCTTCTTCCAAGCCACTGATCACTGAGCACTGCTAATATCCACAGTTGAAATATTGTGTCAATACAGAGACGCTGCACATGCTTTGAACAGTGCCGTGCAGCAGGGTGGAGGATTACTTTGTTTCTACTAACCTATACATAGTAAATACATACATCTTGCAGCTAGAAGGACATATTATGTCCATCGAGGGTTCCCTTATTTCCCTGTGGGCCAGTTTAAGACTACAATGTGTATTGCCGAAAACACAGCAAACATAGTCAAAATGTGACTATATTTACAGCTATGGATATGTGCCAGCTATGCCATGGAGTACATCTAGGAACCTAGCAGTTATTCCTACTTTTAGAGCTGTTGGAGCCTTTTCAGTGGAGAGTCAGCTATTGCTGACAACTGGCTGTCCACTTGCGTAGCTGCACAATTAGTCTGCCGCTGTAATCTCACAATGGGCGTTCCAGAACGTTCGTGCAGAGATATACTGCCACCGCCCAGACATATATTGTCTATGGGCAGTCAGTAACGGGATAAAGGGGTTGTCCCATTCTTTATTTGTGGTCGGAGGCCAGCTTGTAACTTGCTACGATTCAATCTCAGAGAACAAGTTGATGGCTGCAATTGTGCAGCCCTACACATTCATTCCTCCCCATGGAAGTTCTGAATATAGCTGAGCACACTTGCTTGGTTGTATTCAGAACTCCCATAGAAACTAATGGTGGAGGGGGGGGGGAGGGGGGGGGGGGGGGGGGGGGGGGGGGGGGGGGGGGGGGGGTGGGGGGGGGGGCGGGGGGGAAAAAAAAACTGTGCAAAAGCGGCCATCTCTGCATTCTTTGAGACTGATTAATGTTAGCTGCTGCCATGGCACAAACCATCATGAAGTACATCAAGAGAGGCATAGATGCTTAGATTTTAGGAAGAAATATAAATAGTATGTACTATGTATAGTATGTACAGTACTATGTATAAATGATGGACATAGCTGAACTTCAGCAAGTGCAAAACAGGGCAACCAAGGTAATTAAGGGAATGAATTGGGGGGGGGGGATGCCAGAACAAAAAACACATGTTGGTAAAGATGGCTTAGGGGCAATCTAATTACTGTGCAAAAATACTCTGTATAAATGGACAGTAAAGAGATGTTTAATGATCTTTTAATAACTAGGCCTGTAACCATGACAAGGTGGCATCCACTACACCAACATCATAGATGGAGATTCTATATTGTAACAGCAGAATAATTATGGAACTTGCTGCTAGAAGATCTTTAAGAGAGGCCTAAATGGCTTTTTTAAATATTTGTCATGAATGCTGGTGTGAAACCACTGGGTCACCATGAGACCATGCCAGTGCGTGGAGTCTAAGGAGCCCATGGTATTCACAAGAGCCCGCAGCAAGGCAGGATGGACTTGGCTGCAGGGGTACAGAGGGAGCAGACAGAGATGTAGTCTGGTCACAGACAGAGAGGTCAAGGCAGCCGGCAGGCAAAGACATAATTGGGTCACAGGCAAGGAGGTTAGGACAGGTGGCAGGCAAGGGTGGTCAGAAGTCCAATAGCAAAGGTTCCGAACCAGGAATACAGCAGACAGGCAACTATGCACTAACTCCCAGCAGGAACACCAACAATCTGGCACAGGTTGCAGGAAGGAAGTTCCTTATGGAGGGACAGGTGGCCAGCCATTGGACAACACAGAAAATGCTGGCCCTTTAAATCACGCGCATCCTAGGTAAGGACTAGGCACGCGACGATCACAGACAATGGATGGGAGCAGAGCAGGAGCGAGGAGAGGTGAGTAGCTGCCGGCAGAGCAACCTGGGTGGGGAACGCCGACACGAGTGCGCCTGCAGTCCAGAGCATTGTGGCAATATAAAGTCAACAGTTATATTTGCGCTGTACAGGGACTGATATGATTCACACTGGTCCCTGTCCCCACTGATGCTCACAGCATAAATTCCAGATTAACCAATCAGTATGTTTTTGGAGTGTGGGGGAAACAGGAGTACCCAGAGGACACCCACACAAACATGGGGAGAATATATCAACTCCTTGCTGATATTGTCCTTGGTGGGATTTAAACCCAGGACCTGAGTGCCCGCCAGACAATAGTGCTAGCCACTGGGCCACTGTGCAAACTAGTACAGTATTTTTTGTTACTGGCAACTAATACAGGAAACCACAGTATATTTAACATAGAAGGTCAAGCTTCCTGCTGCTCAGGACAGTGTAATATACTAAAACAGACCTTGATTTATTTGCTGTGCTCTACATCGCAATATTATATATTAAGAATCAATTTTAAATAACAATATAATATGTCAGATACTATATTCAGCAATCAGTTCACGTTAGTGACTTAATTCTGTAGGTCATGTTTAATGTGTTTTGTTAAATCATCACTAGAGGGCAGTATACGTCAATTCATACAAACACCAAACCTTGGGAATTAGCGCAGACATACTCTCTCTACAGATGCTCATGGGGCACCTGCTAAAGTCATGAGGTTTGTAACTTTGCTGTTTCCTGGGCCTTAATGTAAAATCTGTGAAAATATCCCCATCTACTGTGTGTACCACTTTTATTACCAATATGATGGTTGTTTAGTGCTACCTCTGTACTCTCTTGGCTCAAATAACTGTGCAGCAGGGTACTGAATATGAAAAATTGTGTATGGCTCCAAGGCGGGTATATTTACCTTAAGGGGCAACTATGAACAAGATACCAAAATTAAATAGAGAATTTGGTTTTCATCTGACACCAGTTTTGTTATTCATGCCAGAATAAGACAGTCATTGAGGTTTTATTCACACTAAGGGTGCGTCTTTGGTGCATTTTTGATGCATTTTTTAATACGTTTTTTGTGCAGAAAAGCAAAGCAATGCTGTAGATTGCTGCACAAAAAATGCATAAAAAAAACGCATCAAAAACTAACCATGTGAAAGCACCTTTAAATTATTGCTCAGGTGAAGTACTAGATAAAAAGACATTAGAGATAGACAGACAGACAGACAGACAGACAGAAAGGAAGAAGGAAAGAAAGAGAAAGAAAGAAGAGAGAAGAAAGAGGGGGGGGGGGGAAAAGAAAAGCAAGAAAAGAAAAGAAAGAAAGAAAGAAGAATGGAAAGAAAGAAAAAGAGAGGAAAGAAAGAAGGAATGAAAGAAAGGGAATGGATTCACAGCATTCGTCCTCCAGGAAAATAGTGAAGAAACTGTGCGTTTATTCCCACGTTATAAGACAACGTCTCGGCTCTCTAACAGAGTCATTTTCAAGTAGGGATAGCCGAAGACGTTGTTTTGTAACATGTGGAAATAAATGCACAGTTTCTTCACCATTTCAGTATTGTTGGCGCGCTGCTTTTTTTCTACATTTTGGGTAGTGCTGGTGTTGTTTTCTATTTTGTAGATAGATAGCTACATTTTGTACAGAATGACAAGTTGGTGACCTTCTGCTCTGTAGCGGATATATGGCACTAGCGTCAAAATGTTCAACTTTTCTATGGGACCCTATAAATGATAGATAGATAGATAGATAGATAGATAGATAGATAGATAGATAGATAGATAGATAGATAAAACTTTCAGTAATATTACATGACCTGGGTTTGCTTAAAGTGATATATGATAAGTGGAGAAAGTGTGATGCTTTCAGTTAGGTGAAGAAGCAGTGGCATCTGTCCTGTGATTGTGTGAAGCCTTCTGAGATAAACACCTTTTAAGTGCACAAAAGGAAAAAGAAACCAAAATTTTATTCTTGGAAATATTCAGAAGGCTAGTATTACAGTGACTGGCAGAAAAAAAGTAAAAATAGGGGCTGCCCTCTCCCCCCGCGGCGTGGGAGTATGCACGTATTAGCGCGAGCTCCCGAAAGACATGATGTACTGTGGCGCGTACTGTACGCGCTGCAGTACATTGTGTGAACATACCCTTATAGTAGAATTTCTCAAATGGGTTGGGGAGGTAGAAAATGTCCTAGTGTCCAATGAGGAGGAGAAAGTATAGAAGGCAGTAAGCTAGTGTCTACCAAAGATAATGGTATTCAATAGGTTCCCATAAGCAGGGGAAGGTAGATTAAGTAGTCATGAAGGAAAGGAGAGTCAGTAAGTTAGTAGAGATTTAGGGCCACATGTATGAAAAACTGTCTTGGTCTAGAATTCTTTGTTGCCATAGCAACCATTCAGAGATCCCTTTTCATTTCATATAGTGCTCTGAAAATGAAAGGGAACGCGCTCTGATTGGTTACTATGGGCAACAAAGAAAGTCTTAGACCAAGACAGTTTTCATACTTGTGACCCTTAGGGAGGAGTAGTGAGAGGTAAGATGGAAGTGAGGTAGATGGGGCTTTCTAGGTAGATGTATAGCTGGTGTCCAGAAGAGGAGGGGAAGGGGATGTAGTTTCTGATTATTTGGTAAGAGATAATGTAACTAGTTTACTATAAGTTTTCTATTTGCTGGGGACAAGGGTAAGTAAATGACATAGTGCCCACTGTGAAATAGCACATAGTATACTTTGAGAAAAGGAAAAATAAGTCAGTTATCTGAGGGCTGACAAATAAGGGATAGACCAGTTAGCTTAAGTCTAACATAGGGGGGTGAAGAGAAGAGATAGGTTACTCGAAGTCTTGTGTGGTTAGGTTAGTTTGGTAATAGACAAACACCGAGTACACACTTATACGGCCCATACCATAATTAGGATCTAAAACACACTGGGGCAGATTTATCAAGGGAGTTGCGGCAGAATTCTGGCTCAATTTGCGACAAAAACAAACTTTTTGCGGCATTTACTATGTGTTTTAGACAGTTTTAGACGCTTCTGCGCCGTGTCCGACAAAGGGGAATGGCTTCGTAAAAAGGGCGTGGCATTGCTGGAAATGGGGCGTGGCTTAAGTGCGACAGAAAATGCGCCCGAATTTTTTCGCAGTTTCTAACGTAAAAGTAAGCCAACTTAATTGTGGTACAAAGTTAGGACTTAGACAGATCTATCCTGCAACCTACAGATTTTTCAACACTATTGATTAAATTTGGCGCATTGTAAGACTGTTATTCGAGTTTAAGTTTACAATTGTCTAAGATTAGACAACTATTGATTAAAATCTGCCCCATTAGTGATTCAGTGTGATTGAAGAGCAGTCCATGAGGCATCTTGACTCTGTAATGCTCTCACAAGTTTCTAGGGTTAGTCAACGTCATGTTATATGTTCTGTTACATAATAAATGTCTTAGAAATAGCAGCATGTCATTACTGGATCCTCCTGAAGCATAGTGTATATGTAACCAAGGAATCTCCTTAGGTTTCAACACTAAATTTTGAAGGAGCTCTGCCATAAGTAATTTCAGAGTTGTATAAAGCCAAATCGTCTGGGCCCCCACCTATTACCAATGCCTATATTGTTCAATATCATCGGGCTCCTATTCTAAGGACATCTGACATGAGCACTGCCAATCCTACGCTGATGGTGCCTCTGGCTACTGCTGCTCTCTAGTTCAAATAAATTGCATCTTTGGATATAGAACCTGTACTTTGTGTTCTATGTATATATCCTTCATCCATGAATGTGGTTCAGGTAAACTAAAACTGGAAGTCTCTATGATGAAATGCTGCATAAAACATGGTGGAAAGCGAAGTAAGCAGAATCCCTTTCACATGTCCTGCAGGATATTTCAACCTGCTTATTGACCTATGGGTGCATTACTGACAGCACCACATCACTGATACTGTAATCTCTCCAGCTGATTATACGTGAGAGGATTTTAGTCCAAGTATGTCACTCTGTAATCCTGATTTAATTGCATTGTAGTAAATAAAAGCAGAGCTCAGACAGACATCTAGAAAGGAATGCTCTGCTTTTGGAAATATTCTTTATGGCCGCTGCACTCTATTGCAAATAGTGCAGAAAGCAGCCAAAAATAACTTGAAAATTAAATACTTTTCATTCTTTCGTAACTCGCAACTGACTGAACTGAAAATCCTTTCCATACAATGTTGCTTTATAGTGATACTGCAGAACTACTGAACTCTGAGCATGAATAGTCATAAAACAGTACGCGTTGTTTATACCATTGTCTGACATAAACCATATTGATGTAAGCTATAAACTTGGGGTATGCCTCCTTCTCTTTCCTGGGGGACTGGCATAGCTAATGAGCTAAACCAGACAACCAGCCCCCTTCATCAATGTCACCGATATGGATAGCGGGAAGAAGTTCTCTACCCGATTTGGGGCAAATATGGAAGTATTGAAACATCGAGATGCAGTTTATTAGATTTTAACTTCACCGAAATTAAATTTGGATTATTTGTACAAAACAAAGTAAAAAATTTTTGTCCCTAAGACAATTCTTTCAATAAGACGAGGAAGCTGCATTGTTCTGTTAGGGCACGTTCACATGGCAAAGGATAAAATCTGCTCGGTGTTGACCTCAGCAGAACTGTCCATCCCATCCGGTTTTTTAACGTTTTTTGACACAAAAAAACTGTCATTTTTTGGCAGTTTTCAGGTTTTTTTAACTGTTTTTGTCACTGATTTTGTCCATGTTTTTGAGCAGTTTTTGACTTTTTTTCCCAGCAGAAAAGTGTACTTTTTTCCAAAAACTGCGCAAAAAAAGTGCAAGAAAATGTCTACCCACTTTCTGCTCAGTTCCCATTGACTTCAATGTTAATTTACTGCCTGGAAACCGAGCAGAAGAAAGAACATGTTCTGAGTTTTTCGGACCGCCGGCGGTGGTAACAACCATCTGGCAGAAAATCTGTTCAGTGTGGATTGCTGCACGGATTTTCTATTAAAGTCTATGGGGAGCATTGTATGTCGGTTTTCAGACGGTTTCTATATCTGCAAACCATCTGAAAAACCGGACAATAAACCATGCCATGGGGATGGGCCCTTAGAGTTCTGTTTCCTTTTACACAGGTAAAGAATTATACAGACTTCAAACACCACTAGGTGGAGCTCTCTGAAGACAAATATATTACTGAGTCAACGAGATTTTAACATGAGGTAAGATCCCCTGTATGTGCTTGTGAATGAGGAAGGTGGTGTTTTCAGCCGACCTCCTCATTCACTTGTATGGTCGGCTTCTGTGCACTTGGCTATATCCGGGAGCTCCCATAGAATTCACTAGCTGTAAGCGACCAGTGCAGGGGATTTTCTCTCATGGTAAAACCCTTTTAAATGACAGCTGTGAAAATTTGTCTTGTCTAAACTCTTACAAGTGGTGTCTACAGACAGTTCACGATTTAAAACATTATTCATAGCAGCTGTTGGTTTTGTGTTGGCACATAAACTTATGCTCTGGACTTCCATCCATGTCACTTCAGTTTACTTTACCATAGGCTCAATGTTACCATTGCCATAAGTGACATAGGATGGGATGTTGGACCAGAATTTCGGCTGTATCAGGAATGTCTCATTGCCGCACCAGTACTGTAGGTTAAGTCTCTAAATCTTCTTAAACAGCCCTGACCCTAATTTAGGATTAGAGATATGGTTTTAGTTTGGAATAAGAAAAAACCTTTAAAAAAATTAGGCTTCGGGAATTTTGAAACATCACATGTTCACAAGCTGGTTTGAAACTGTGTTCAACCGACCAAGGCCCAGTTAGTTAAACACCCTATAAGAATATATTATGGAAATTATCAGTCCACAAGTTTGGACCTTTTTTGCTTGAAAAGTAAAAGAAACTAACTGATTTTTAAAATTAGAGAGAATAATGAGAATCTGCACAGTAGTATCTACTGTGCAGATTCTGAAGAGGCCTCCCTGAGCATAGCAGGACATTGACAGATTTTCATTATTTTAAAGAGTTTATTCTACAATCTTCATCTTGTGCAACAAGTGAATCTAAACCACCACAATGAGCTCTTTGTTCGTCCAGGCATTTTTCAACAAACTGTGGTCCTGGGACCATATGAAACTTTTCTTAGAGGCTGTTGTCTTGGTCCTTCCCCAACACTTGTGTTGCATATTTCACACGTAGATGCCAGCCTACTCACTTCCATTCATAAATTCCTTTGCTATCAAATGCAAAAGTTAAGTCCTTTGTTGAAAGAATTATTGGAAATCCGAATGGCGATGCACAGAGCAGAAATGTGAATGCGCACAATCATGTTTTGTGAGTATTCTGTTTGATCTGTAATGGCAGGAATTAATCATTTAATTTCGAAGAATTGTGCTTTGTTATGTAAAGGAAACCCCCCGTGACCCCTTTCACTGACTAACATTATATTGAAAAGTGCTATAATTCAGTGGGCAGTGTTAGTGCCATGGTAACACATGGGCCTCGTTTTCCTGCGGGAACCCGGAAGGAACAGATTATTGTTCTATAATAAACCAAAAAATTATGTATTAATCTACAGATTTCATTTACAATGTACAGTTTCTACACCATCAATGTATTATGTAAGGTGACCCTGAATATTTTGTCTTTAAAGAGAACTTATCACATAGATTATGCCCCCCCTGGCTGAGGACAGAACAATGTAGTGTCAGACCTGCTGCTTCCAGCGCTGTGTCCCTTATTCTGTAAGATACAGGAGTTTTAGAGCATTTAGGTGCTCATATTGCAGTTTCAGCCAGAAAAGAGTCTTATAAAGAGTTCTGTTTTTTTTCATTACCCCGACCCCCACATGATGCTAGCCCCGCCCACCTCAATGACAAACCCTATAACTTTGAATAGGTAGAAACATGTGAATAACTGTCAGTGGGCGGGGCTAGCCTTTGGTAGGCGGAGCTAACATCTGCTCATGAATAAGATTTGATGGGTAAATGCTCTAAAACTGCTGCATCTTACAGAATAAGGGACACAGTGCTGGGAACAGCAGGTTTGACACTAGCTTGTGCTGTCCTCAGCAAGGGGGGCATAATCTATGGGCCAGGTTCTCTTTAAGGTTTTTCAGTAAGAAAGATAAACAAGCTCTGGTGCAGTTGATAAGACACATGACATAAGACAGACTGACATCCCCTTCCAACTTGGGTTGCTAGAGCAGGAAGAGGTGGTCACAGCTTAGGAAGCATGTGTAAACTAGCAAGAGATATGAATTGTTCTAACTCTGAAATGAAGCAAAATCTGAAAAGCAATTTATTTGGTAATAATCTTTATTAACCATTACCTGCATGTTTAAAGTTAATCAATGTGATTGTAATAACCCTTTAACGTAATGCCCCCTAGAAAACACCAATGTCATCATCGTCTGAAAAATCTAGATGAACACCAATATGGCCAACATTACAATCTGAGACTGTCACCCAGATTTCCCAGACTTCTATAGCTTCCTAGTTATGTAGAGGTAGCAGTCGCTACTAGACTTTGGACTTTTGGGCCCATCTGCCACTTAAGAAGACACCAGAATTATAATTCATTACAAGTCAACTAATTACACCTCTGCTTGGGATGACATGTAAGAATAAAATTCCTGCTGTATATGGGATTATACCATATTGGGGAAATAAGCAGAATCAGCTTTCCTGCCTATAATGGTCTCTACAAGTCTAAGGGTATGTTCACATGGCGTATTAGGTCCGTATGAACATATGCTTTTAGCTGCGTGTTTGGATCTATCCGTCGGACCTGAAAAGGACCTAACACGTATCTAATAAATAGCAGTGTGATTTACATCGCTTTTACGTTGAAACACGAATTGACGTTCACACGAGTGATCACCGATGTCTTTCAGATCCATCCCAAGAGTTGACATGTCAATTCTTGATCTGAAAGACGCAGCAGGAGCCCTATCATAACCTATCGAGTGTGATCCTGCTGCATCCAACACGCATCCAAACACGCAGCTGCATGTTGGATCCGTGTTGAATCCAATCGCCAATGCGTTTTTGGATGCGATTTTTGGATCCAACATCGGATTAAAAAATGGTGTGTGAACGGCCCCTAAAAGCGATTAGCCTGACGGCCGGCAACGTGTTCCCTTTCTGTACTAAACTTGGTATTGCAGTGGCACAATGTCACCAACAGGTGGCAGCAGAACATTTGTTGAACTGCTGTAGTTTTGACACTAAACCAATGTACAAAGTAAATTATTATGTAGTTTCCCAAGTCCATCTTATCTGTGTAATTACTCAATTAATGGACTGCACTCTGCTTTACAGCAGTCACTGACTTTTATGATGGCAATTTTAATATGACTGTGAATGTATGTAACTATCCTAAGACAAGCAAGAAAAGCACCTCTGATTATTATTAGTGTTAACAGCATATATTATGATGCATTCACCAACTTTCTCCTACACTTTGTTTTAATAATTCCTCACCTGTACTTGCTGTCAGTGAATGCAAGCATTGTTGTATACATACAGGTGCTGAAACCTGTTCTGAATAATTCTGCTTACACAGGTCACAGCTTGTTAGTGTATAAGAGATTTCCTTTCCAACAAACCTGTGTAGCTGCGCCAGCCGAATATGAATTGAAATGACAATCAACCATTAGAGGTAAACAAGAATGTTTCAGTCAGAGGCAGCAAACACAGATCCTGAAAACGTTAAAGGGGATGTATCGCTTCCTTAGTTCGGCTGATTCACACTGCTCTCAGCTTCTCAACTCTAGAATGCAGGGGCGTTTCTTCCCCTACAGCTGGGTGAATCATTCCCCCTTCACTGTTCAGGCTGGCTCTTCGGAGCGCCCCAACCCCCTTCTGAGTCACCACATTGTCACTGAGTCTCCTCCCTTTCAGTTTTATTTTGTAAGAGCTGTATACATTACACAGGCTGCATTCAAATTCTAATCTGAGCATGATGTATTCTCCTCTCACAGCTGAGAGATTTGTTACAGTTGAATCCGCTTTCTCATGAATGGAACAGTTCTCCTTTCTATGCAGGAGGAGACGGCAGGGATCGACACACAATTGTTGCTGTTTTCCTGATTGTAGAAGCCCTGTACTGTTATTACTGTTTCTTCTGGCTCGCAGAGTGAAAATGTGCCGGTCCCTTACTCTTTGAGTGAAAGGCAGGAATGCTCGCTCCCGTGAATACGACCAGGGGGGACTAAACAGAATGTAAACGAGCTATCAGCTAGTGTGAATGCAAGGTGGAGGGATCTGACCAGCACTGGAATATATGTGTAACCAGAAAAAGAAGATTAGGAAAACTGTGAATACAAGACAGCTTTGCTAATGACAACTAATTGCCAACGTCATGTTTGTTTTCACTGGCCCCTTATTCTGTAGACCATTTAATGAAATGATACAACCCCTTTAAAGCGGAGCTCCCACCATAGACTTTGATGACATATCAATAGTCTGATAGGTGCGGTTCCCCTCTCTAGGCACCTATTCTGGGAACAGGCCCCTGAAAGTGTCAGCTCAGAGTGGAGATCTGGTCATGCTTGCACATGGCTCTCCATTTTGTTCTATAGAAGTTCCAAATACAGCTGAACACAACGCTCTGCGGTCCTCAGAACTCCTGTAGGACAGAATGGAGAGTTGTGTGCAAGCAAGACAAACTTTCTATTCTGAGCTGTGACTAACTGGGATCCGTTCCTAAGATAGGTGCTGCACCTATCAGCAGGGGTGCTAATAGGGCAGTACGGGCAGTACTCCTTTCAGGAGCCCTAATCAAAAAGGGGCCCACTGATATGTTAAAAAATAGGAACTAGTAATGGGTGGGGGTCCCATTTGATTTGGCTGTATGGGGCCCTGAAACGGTTAATAGATGACTGATGGCAGCCCTCCCTATCAGACTTCAGTGGCATATATTTTATCAATTTGATATTCCAACAAAAACTCCAATTGTGGAAACACAGCTTCAGAGAACCAAATTGAAAATTTGAAGGGCTTTCACTGTACAGTGATATTTACAGAAAACTGGAAAGCATACATAACATTTCTCCCTCAAAACATCGGACAGTAAGAGTTAGGCTCTATTCACACTTTGTTTGCTCTATATATCAGAAAATCTTCCAGTAAATATGGTACACGTTTCCATAAACCCATATTACTCGATGGAGGCAGGCCCGGACAGCTCACAGGGCAAACCGGCATTTGCCCGGCCGGCCGCTGGCGTCCGGGCCGCAGGGCCGGCTCGCATTCGCCCGCCGAGGGGACCAGTTTTACACCCCGCTGGGCCCCCGAGTCCCGGCGTTCGGTCTTGTTGGCGAGCACAGGGGCCTGCAATGGTGCATACAGCGACCGGACCCCGGTGGCAGGGGAGACCGCGCGGTGCTAAGCACAGACGAGGCTGAACGACAGGATCTTATGATCCTGTTCCTGTTCAGCTCAGAGGCCGCGGGGCAGTGTGGATGTGGGATGAACGTCACTCAGGGCGCCCCTCAGAGTCCCGCACAATGCTGCCGGCGGCGCTCCGGGGAAGAGGACAGAAGGGAAAGGGAAAAAAGACATCAGGTAAGTATTGTTTTTATTTATTTTTTTAAACTACTAGCCCTGTCTGCCTATATTACAAGACAGACTCACTGAGTATCATTCAAGAATATATCACTAAGGATTTGTGTCCATAAGAAAATCACTGAAAAAACCTTTCTAACAAATCCACACTTCTAAAATATCACTTTTCTTAGATTCATTTAAAAATTTATATCATCATAAAATACAACCAGATGGTAGAAAAACAATCCTGCTACCAAACACAGGGACTGATTCTAGCTCACAAGACTACCTGCCCCTAATGCAATCCCTATTGTATACCTTTCATGGGTCGAGAAGTCGTCCCGAAAAGGACGGTCCAACCTTAGACGGCTCGGCCTATTTTGTCACTACAGTATCCCTGAAATGATTGAAGCCCATAAATTCTCTTATATGTGCAAACACGAGAAGTGCCTTAATCCCACAAAAACAGATAACACATGCTACACACCAAACCTTGTGTAAAAACTCAAATCTCATATATATACATCGGTTTAGGCATTAAAGTTACATATAGCAGTGAGCATACAGCCCGGTCATTAGCATCATCCAGTAATGTCACACCGCCTTTTCTCCTATATATGTAACCACAAAGGAAAAAAATATAATTACACTTCAAATATCAAATCTATCAAAATTGCACATAAACATGGGCATACTACCTGATCGTGCGCATGGTAGGATATCCATTACCTGTTGCCGTCATCTGTATATCCATCCTGATATTATCTTTAGGCTAATTTCGGCCTAAAATTATCCCCTAATGAACCCCTTGGTATTTTCTTGGGGGGAAACGCATCGGGATGTATAATATGTTGGACAAGGATGAAGATCAGGTCGTATGCCCATGTTTATGTGCAATTTTGATAGATTTGATATTTGAAGTGTAATGGTATTTTTTTCCTTTGTGGTTACATATATAGGAGAAAAGGCGGTGTGGCATTACTGGATGATGCTAATGACCGGGCTGTATGCTCACTGCTATATGTAACTTTAAAGGGGTTGTCTCGCTACAATGATTGGGTTTTAATTAAAAGATCTTTAAAAAACAAGCAGCTTTGCAATATATGTTCATTTCCAAATGTCCTACTGATATTTTGAGTTATCCCTGTTAGTAGTAGTGCAATCAGCTCCTAAATCTCTATAGCAACTGACCTGTTGATCTTTTTCTCACTGGCTGTAAGAGGATGGTGACCTATCTGTTTCTCAAAACAGGTCAGAGCAAGAGCCCCTCCTGCACCAGTATGCTTCTGTAGGGTAAGGGAGGGGGAGGGATCTGGCTTCTGTGGTCTGTGTGGATTAACCTGTTGTGTGCCTGCTTCCTCCTGCTCTTACACAGGGATTGAGGAGAGCCAGAGGTGAGGCTGATCTGTGGTCAGTATGAACATGTGACAGGCAGTGAGTTGTGCTACTGATAATCATGATGTGTCTTGTGGTAGCTCTGACTATACTAATAGAAAACAGATCAAGGGGGGCATGTGAACGGTTCATATTAACTCCCTGACTCTGCTGCTGCATTAGTGACACATTTGTGATTATAGTAATCACTTCACAGTGCCCTGTGGTCTGTTCTGACAGGATTTGTTCTGTTGTTCTGGAGATGTGGAGATTTGCATGCTAAGCAGGGGGTTATAGGAACACAGCAATCCCCTCTGCTCTGTCATTAGCATTTCACAGCTTTACCACCAGACTCTCCACGCTCATAGATTCAGCCCTCTCCTGTCTCCGTGGAGCTGACAGTTGCATTGTCTAGCAGCAAGAGCCTGCAGCAGACCTAGGCAGGGCACACACAGGGTTAACCCTGGCAGCCAAAACCCCTCGCCCTCCCCCCTGCTGTATAGAAGTTTGGAGGAGAGCTTTTCTGATGTGATGAGGGGAGGGGGGAAAGAGGGAGGAGAGAGGACAGACAAAAGCAGCACTAAATTCAAAAATCCTTTTCTGCACAGAAGCATTGAAGTGGGACTGAAAGATTGTTAATGAGGCAACTCCTCTTTAATGCCTAAACCGATGTGTATATATGAGATTTGAGTTTTTACACAAGGTTTGGTGTGTAGCATGTGTTATCTGTTTTTGTGGGATTAAGGCACTTCTCGTGTTTGCACGTATAAGAGAATTTATGTGCTACAATCATTACAGGGATACAGTAGTGACAAACTAGGGCGAGCAGTCTAAGGTTGGGCCGTCCTTTTTAGGACGACTACTCGACCCAAGGTATACAATAGGGATTGCATTGGGGCAGGTAGTCTTGTGAGCTAGTATCAGTCCCTGTGTTTGGTAGCAGGATTGTTTTTCTACCATCTGGTTGTATTTTATGATGATATAATTTTTAAATGAATCTAATAAAAGTGATATTTTAGAAGTGTGGATTTGTTAGAAAGGTTTTTAAGCGATTTTCTGTCTGCCTACTATTACCTGCACTGCTCTGCCTTTTATACCTGCCCTGTTGACTATATACTGCCAGGGTCTACCTATATACTGCCCTGTTGCCTATTACTCGCCCGGTCTGCCTATATACTGCCCTGTCTGCCTATATACCAGCTGCTCTGCCTATATTACTGCCCTGGTCTGCCTATATTACCACCCTGTCTGCCTATATTACGCAACTATATCTGGCCTATATACCAGCCCTGTCTGCTATGTACTGCCAGGTTACCTACTATACTTCCCTGTCTGAAATATACCAGCCCTGTCTGCCTATTTACCCGCCCTGTCTGCCTATATAATGCCGTGTCTACCTATAAGTGGCCATGTCTATTATACTAGCACTTCCTGCCGTTATGATATCTGGCCCTTGCCTGCCTATATACTGGGACCTGCGCTGCAGTACATACTGGCCCTGCCGCCTATTTAGTGGACTGCCCTGGCTACATACTGGCCCTGCCTGCTTAATTTACTGGCCAGCCTGGCTTTATACTGGGCCCTGCCTGCCTACATACTGGCCCTGACTGCCAATTACTGTCCCTAGCTGTTAATTACTTTCACCTGCCATACCTGGCTAATCTACTGGGCCCTACCTGGGCTGATTACTGGGCGGGCAGCCCTAGACTACCCTGGCCTAGTTACTGGGGGCAGCCCAGCCTAACTGGCTAGTTACTGGGGGCAGCCCCAGATTTTACCTGGCTTAGTTACATGGGGCAGCCCCAGACTACACTGCTAGTTAATGGAGGCAGCCCCAGCTACCTGGCTTAGTTACTGGGGGGCAGCCCCAGCTACCTGGGTAGTTACTGGGGGCAGCCCCAGGTACCTGGTTAGTTACTGGGGGCAGACCCAGCTACCTGGCTAGTTACTGGGGGCAGCCCCAGCTACCTGACTAGTTACTGGGGTAGGCCCTGTCTACCTACCAAATTAATGGAGGAATGCCCTGTTTATCTACCTAATGGGGGTCTACCTATTTATATGACACTAATTTTTAGGATCTAACATACGCTGTTTGGGGAATTGATAGGAAAGTGCTAGAAAAGAGAGGAGTCTAAGATGTATTTGTGTTAAATTCTACAGGGACGAGTAGTGACCACTAGAAGAAGACATTGCATGCTGTACTGGACGGAGAAAAAAAGGGAAGGGAATGACTCATCAGGGAAGACATCCTGGAGGTTTGGGCCAGATGGAGAAGAAAAGGAGAAGAAGACAACTCCCATCAGAGATGACGTCTCCTGTGAGTCCCTGCTGTCAGGGGTCTTTTACTTCTGTGTTCTGTGCTGTATTCATGTGATGGTGACCTGACTACTGAAGATCTGATTGGTGGGGTTGTAGGTTATGTTGTTTCTTGTATAGTGTGTCAGTGTGGGCTTGTCCCTGATTGTAAAGCGCACACCTGACTCTGTGATGAGGGGTTTCTCTGCACCACTTTTTCTTTCTTGCTTGTGTATAGGGAGCTCTCACACAGAGCGGTTGTGGTGCATTTTTTGATGCGATTGTTGTGCATTAACTGCTCTGCCTTTCTGCACAAAAACGCACCAAAAAGACATAAAAAATGCACCAAAAATGCTCCGTGTGAAAGCACCTTTATAGTGTAGTTTATTTTAGAAAGTGGCGAGGTGCAAGAACAAGGGAAAGTTTTTAGGCGGCTATAATATGTGGGCTGGTGGAGGCTTTGTGCCAGGACTGATTTTTATTCCCGGTTCGGCCATGGATGGAGGGCAAGAGTATCATTTTGGATAGTGCTGTGCTTCAAATTTGGGTCAATATAAAATTTAACTAGAATCCATGTGATTAATTTTGGGTAGGCCCAGATCAAATTTTGACGAAAACTGACTGGCTTTAAAATTAGGGGTTTTTACTGGCTTTTAAGGGTTCATTTACCGTTCCCTGATGCCTCCTGTACCCCTTGCTCCTGGTGGGGCCGAACACTTGCAGGGCAGGGTTACTTCCGGTCAACCCCACTATTTTTAGTTAAAATACCAGTAAAAAACCTTCACCTAAACTCAAATTATGGTTTGAGCTAGAGCAAAAATTTGGATTTGGGGTATACCTAAACAGTTTTGACCCTAATATGGCCGCATTCGAGCAACTCTTATATGATCTATGTTTACGCTCAATATGTTACGGGTGGCTTTATGGTACAAAACTCCATAGAGAATCCTCTGACATGATGCTGGGAAAAGTACTGAGCGATGCAGTGGGAAATTAGATTTATGCGTGGACATGCCAGGTCCTTCAGAGACTCTTTGCATCTATACTATTTCTCAGCTAATACATGAGAGTACTGAATGGGAAACACTCTCTATTAACTTACAATTCCCTAATAGGGTTTTGAAGATTAATTTTCTTCACCAGACATCCCCTTTCATTTAATGTTTAATGTACTTATCTTATCTACAAGCTGTAGAAAACAGAGAAGCATGGTGAGAACTGGCCTACAGAGAATCCAAGGGTCGGACACCACTGAATGGATAGAAGAAGATGAACGTATCTTAATCAGGATTGTTGTTTCCCTGCCTGCTGTGAATTCAGTTATGTGACGCCAGCAATGTGACTTCCACAGAGACATGCAACACTACCTGGAGGGAAATAGTATCCAAGCCTTTGGAGATCCCCCCCCCCCCATCAAATATGAATGATATTGATGGTATTTTTGGTATGCGCCTGTTTCATGGCTATAATATTTTATATTTGTTAGGCTAATTAAGTGATTACTACTCCTTCTACCATGACAGATAGAGTTGTGTTTTCATAGAATTTTTATAGTCATTTTTTACAGTAATTAGGGTTGCAGTGGAAAAACAGTAAATAATAAATCAGCATCTCATAATTTTTAGTCACGTAGTCACGTAAAGCTTGCATAGTGAAGTTCAAAGATACATTCACAAAGGTTTTACATTTATTTTATTGTATAAATGGTACAGATTAACCCCTTAAGGTCAAAGCATATTTTGGACTTTCTCACCACAATGATTTCCTTTTACCATGTAGGGAAAGGTAAATGAAGAATATTACCAAATACATTGCTAATCTGAGTTTGCTTTGTTCTGGAGATAAAGAAGATTGTATCTACTGCTAGTGTACACAAGTTTCTTTAGGTTACCTCTACCTGCTCTTTCTCTTATCTGATTGCTCCATATGCTGCCATCTGACCATGGTGCGTCACTCCCTGCTAAGTCTTATCTACGTTAATGACAAGTTTAAACCTTTAGAGCACTGCAGATTATGAATCTCTTGCACTCATATCATTGCAACAGAATCAGTTAGGAATTGCAGAGCTGATATATCACTGCTTTAGAACCACCCACAGCTTAACCAGGAAGTGTAAGTCTAAAGCTAGCTGTGGCTCTTTGAAACAGGATGGTGACACAACCCCTTTAAAGGAGTTGTCTCCCTACAGAGTTTCATAGGATGCATGAATGAAATACTCTGTCACTTCCTGGTTCAGACTGACTGTGATTTGCATACAGCTCCATGGTGTATTCAACTCTGTGTTTTCAGTTGCTAATTAGTTCAGATTAGCTCAGAAGCTTCTCAGAAACTGCTAGCAGGACTTTTTATCTGATCCCTCAAACAAAAGCCCTAATTAGAGATGTTTACTTTAGAGAAATCAATCTTTTTACTGCCCAGCAGCACAGAGGCTGCCACGACCTGTGTGATGACGTCACTCACTGCTATCACATAGAACAAACAGCAGGGGGGAGAGATGTTTACAGGTCGGTTACTGAGGGAACTGAAATAGCCAGGGAGGTGATTAATTCACTTGTATCTCCTTAACAAAAACAGATGAACAAAGCAATATATTTGGAAAATGTCTTTATTTTGTGTTCCCTACAATTTGAAAGCTATTCTTTGTAGCGAGACAACCCCTTTAATGACCAAACCTTATCTTTCAAATCTGACATATGTCACTTTATCTGCGAATAACTTTCTAATGCTTTTAGCTATCCATCTGATTTTGAGATTGTTTTCTTGTGACACATTTTGCTTTAAGTTAATAATACATTTTGGTCAAAACAGTCCTTGTTTATTTGTGAAAAATATCAAACTGTTGTGAACATTTTGAAAAAATTTCCATTTTCCAAATTAAAAACTTTCTGCGCATAAGACAGAAAGTTATACCAAACAACATTAACAATATGCCTACATCATATACAAACCGCAATTGTTTGACCTCCAGTTGTCAGGGCAACCCTTGGCCTCCATAGACCACGTCATGCGGATGCCAATGAAGGACAGAGGAAGCTCCCTCTCTTTGTCAAACTGCTTAGCTGTTGCAGTCACTATTGACCCTGGCAGCTAAGAGATTAAACCGCCACTGCAGGAGTCCCGCTGTCAATCACTGCTCCTGTGCCCACATGATTGCCATGATTTGCCTATATGTCATGATGCGTTAAGCACCAAGGCACCATGCCATACGGATACATCAAAGTTCGTTAAGGTGTTAAAGGGGTTCTCCAGGACTTAAAAAGGTTGGTCAAGACTAGAAAAACATGACTACTTTCTTCAAAAAATAGAGCCACACTTTTCCACAGGTAGTTTGTGGTGTTACACTTTAGCACTATTCACTTCAAAGGAGCTAAGCTGAAAGAAGCTGATGAAAACAGCCATGTTAATCTAATTCTGGACACCTCTTTAACTCTGGTGGCCTACCCTTAGGATAGACTATTAGGGAATTTCCCCACGGCAAGGGTTTTCGGACGGTTTTTCAGCCGGTTTGCAGTTTTTCAGACCGCCTGAAAAACCAGCCGAAAATGAGCACAATTGCTCTATGGAAACCCGTGCAGCAGTCCCCACTGCATGGGTTTTCCGCCCGGCAGTTTTGCTGCCGGCGGCCCGGCGGCAAAACATTGAGCAAGCACAATCTTCCGTCTGGTTTTCGGACGGAATCTGTGCTTCTCAATGGGAGGGGGGAGGGCTCTTTTCCGTTCATCACGGAGAAAAGCCGTCACCCCCGCGGCCGAGGGGAACGGCGCAAAACAGGACCCAGACTGGCCGGCAAATCAGCCGGTATTTGTCCTATGTCGTGGGGATGCGCCCTTAAAGCGACATGTCAGCCAAGTGGCGTTTCCATGTCAGATTTAGGCGCATTAAATCGGTGTAAAGTGTTCCCGAAAGTCCGAACCTTTCAAAAATCTGGCGTCAGGTATACCTTGCATAGAAAACTTAATGCGCCTAAAAAGACGAATCGCGTCAAAAAAGGCGCATTGTGCAACTCGCGGCACATAGCATATCATTGGTAATATATGTAGTGCGCCTATCGAGTCGCATTCCCCGACGGAGGTGCATAAGATATGCACCATTTTTAGGCGCATTACAAAGTGTCGTACCCGGCGTATAATGCACCTAGTGTTGGTGTGCGACAGTTCATTTACAACAAAAATATGGCATCAAAAGTGGTTTGTGCGCAAAATAGACCAAAAAACTGTCATTGGTGTGTTGGGACGTGTCACCCTTAACCCCTTAACGACCTTGGGCGTATGAGTACGTCCCAGGGCCGCTAAGGGGCTTTGCAGGGGGATCGCTCCGCGACCCCCCCGCACAGCCGGCGGGTGTTAGCGGCAAATCGCCGCTAACATCCGGCAGTAACAGCGCCAGCGGGTGGCTCCACCCACCGGCACTGTTTTACCCATCAGGCGCCGCGGCAAAGATGGCCGCGGCGTCTGAATTAACGCCGATCCGATCACCGGGCATTGTGGTGGGGAGCCTTGGGAAGGCTCCCGTCACTTACCCTGGTCGGTTTGCCCCACGTCCGTCCGCAGACAGGAAGTGGGGAAACCGCCATCATTGTACACCCTAATGCATTGCTTATGCAATGCATTAGGTTGTATTAACAATCGCGCCACCTAGTGGTCAAGTACCACAGGTGGCCTCAATGTTACAGTAAAAAAAATAAATAAATAAAGTTTTAAAGTACAAAAAAAAAAAAAAGTATTAAAAGTTCAAATCACCCCCCTTTCCCCATTTTACAAATAAAATCATTAAAATAATAAAAACGTTACACATATTTGGTATCGCTGCGTCCGAAAAAGTCCGATATATAAAAATATAACATCATTTATCCCGTACGCTGAACAGCGTAGAAGAAAAAAAATTCCAAACGGCAAAATTGCGTTTTTTTGGTCATTTTACGTCACTCAAAAAATGAAATAAAAATGATCAAAAAAGTCGCATGCATTCCAAACTGCTAGCGATAAAAAGTACACTTCAGCCCGCAAAAATGCCCCCTCCGTCCGTAGGTGTTAGTACAAAAAAGTTATTGGTCGCACAAAATGGCACCGTGGCGCAAACTTCAAAAATAGAAAATGTTTGGAATTTTTTTACGGTACCAAAAAATAATGGAAACCCTACATGTTTGGTATTGCCGGATGCGTAACAATCTGAAGAATACAGATAACACATTATATTTACCAAAGATTGAACGCCGTAAAAGCAAAACCCGCGCAAACATGGCGAAAATACGTTTTTTTTCACAATTTGTCCCACTTGGAATTTTTTTGCGGTTTCCCAGTATATTCTATAGTATACTGAATAACACCATTAGAAAGTAAATCTTGCCCTGAAAAATAAAAGCCCTCCTGTTACTATGTTGGTCTAAAAATAAAAATGTTATGCCTTTCAGAAGGCGAGTTGGGAAAAACGAACGACACACCAAAAAAAAACGCCGGGTCCTTAAGGGGTTAATGTTTGACCAGTGAGTGTCTGACATCTGCAATGCCAATCAATGCAATAAAAGAACATAAGTGCTTAGTGCTCCTCAAAGCAGCAACCCTAAATCTAAATTGGATTAGGGAGTAGGGTTTTCGTGCGTGTTTATGGGTTAACATTCCATTTTGTGGCGCTACTGGCCCAGTGTCACTTCAAGTCTGACATCTTCTGGTTACCGGAACATAGGGGTAACGTAAACAGAGGTGACATCGAAGCTGTAGTCACACTGCATCGGGAGGGACACCCCACCTGGAGCACTGCAAAAACAAAATTTAACCTCTAAAAACCTTTAAAAACAACTAACCCTAACTCCAAGTTTAGATATAGAAAAGAGTTTGGATTTGGAACATTCCAAACCCAAATTTTTCTACAAGTTCAGTGGAAACAATGTAAAACCGAACAAGGACCTATTTGAGCAATGCTGCTGACCCTACAATACTATAACAACAATAATATGTAGAGACCACTTAAAAGGGTTGTCGCGCTCAGGGCCGGACTGGGAAGAAAAATCAGCCCTGGCACTAAGCCCCCACCAGCCCACATACAATATCCGCTTAAAAAATTCCCATTGTTCTCGCACCTCGCCACTTTCTAAAATAAACTACACTATAAAGGTGCTTTCACACAGAGCGTTTTTGGTGAATTTTGTGCAGAAAGGAAAAGCAGTTAATGCTGAACATTTCTGAACAAAAAAAAAAAAAAAAACCACAAAAAAAAATGCAACAAAACCGCACCGTGTGACACACCCATACACACAAGAAAAAAACAAAAAGTGGTGCAGAGAAACCCCTGATTCAACATAGAAGTAAAATGACCCCTGGCAGCAGGGACTCACCAGAGACGTCATCTCTGATGGGAGTTGTTCTCTTCTCCTTTTCTTCTCCTTCTGGCCCAAACCTCCATGACGTCTTCCCTTGTTGTTCTCTTC
The DNA here is from genome assembly GCA_025379985.1 of Phyllomedusa bahiana. Classification (NCBI taxonomy): domain Eukaryota; kingdom Metazoa; phylum Chordata; class Amphibia; order Anura; family Hylidae; genus Phyllomedusa; species Phyllomedusa bahiana. Next base: position 12,534 of record JAODAL010004824.1, on the reverse strand, counting down.
CATTTCTCTCTCTGCCCGGTACAGCATGCAGTGTCTTCTTCTAGTGGTCACTACTCGTCCCTGTAGAATTTACAACAAATACATCTTAGACTCCTCTCTTTTCTAGCACTTTCCTATCAATTCCCCAAACAGCGTATGTTAGACCCTAAAAATTAGAAATTAAAAAATGACAGATAAGTGGCAGGCAGTGACAGTATGCAGGCAGGCAGGGCCAGTATACAGGCAGACAGGGCCACTTATAGGCAGACAGGGACAGGACAGGGACAGTATATAGGCAGCCAGGGCAGTGTATAAGTAGGCAGGGCTATTAAAGGCAGCGTATAGGTAGGCAGTGCTATTATAGGCAGCCAGGGCAGGGTATAGGCAGCCAGGGCAGGGCATCATATAGCCAGGCAGGGCATCATATAGCCAGGCAGGGTATAGGTAGTCAGGGCAGTGCATCATATAGCCAGGGAGGGCATAATATATGCAGGCAGGGTATAGGTATCCAGGGCAGTGCATCATATAGCCAGGCAGGGCATCATATAGCCAGGCAGGGTATAGGTAGCCAGGGCAGTGCATCATATAGCCAGGCAGGGCATCATATAGCCAGGCAGGGTATAGGAAGCAGGCAGGGCATCAATATAGCCAGGGCAGGGTATAGATAGCCAGGGCAGGGCATCATATAGCCAGGCAGAGTATAGGTAGCCAGGGCAGGGTATAGGTAGCCAGCGCAGGGTACCATATAGCCAGGGCATCATATAGGTAGCCAGGGCAGGGCATCATATAGGTAGCCATTGCAGGGCATCATATAGCCAGGGCAGGGCTTTATATAGGTAGCCTGGGCAGGGCATCATATAGGTAGCCAGGGCAGGGCATCATATAGGTAGCCAGGGCAGGGCTGTATATAGCCAGGGCAGGGCTGTATATAGGTAGCCAGGGCAGGGCTTTATATAGGTAGCCAGGGCAGGGCTGTATATAGGTAGCCAGGGCAGGGCTTTATATAGGTAGCCAGGGCAGGGCTGTATATAGTTAGCCAAGGCAGGGCTGTATATAGGTAGCCAGGGCACGGCTTTATATAGGTAGCCAGGGCAGGGCTGTATATAGGTAGCCAGGGCAGGGCTTTATATAGGTAGCCAGGGCAGGGCTTTATATAGGTAGCCAGGGCAGGGCTGTATATAGGTAGCCAGGGCAGGGCTTTATATAGGCAGCCAGGGCAGGGCTTTATACAGGCAGCCAGGGCAGGGCTTTATATAGGCAGCCAGGGCAGGGCTTTATATAGGTAGCCAGGGCAGGGCTTTATATAGGTAGCCAGGGCAGGGCAATTATATGCAGCCAGGGAGAGTAAAAATTAAAAAAAAAAAGTAATACTCACCCGGACGCCCGCTGCCCCCTCCTCTTCACTCTTCACTCCGGAGCCGGTGGCCGCTCACTGCAGAGTGTGGGGCCGCGGAGCAGGCGCGCGATGACGTCATTACATCGCGCGCCTGCCCCCCGGCCGCCTGGGAGCAGAGCAGACGGGATCAGTATATCCCAGATGCTCAGCCTCGGCTGCTGCTTGCACCGCGCGGTGCAGGCGGCGGCCGTGATGGCTGTATGGCTGGGTCAGTGACCTGGCCGTGCAGCCATCTGGCGAGAGGGGCCTGTCGGCCCTCTGCCACAGGGGTCCGGTCACTGATGCGACCATTGCGGCCCCTGTAGCGCACCACAGACCGGTGCCGGCACTCGGGGCCCGCCGGGGGGGAACACCGTCCTCCTTGGCGGGCAATCCAAGCCGGCCCTGCGCCCCGGACGCCAGCGGCCCGCGGGGAAAATATGGTCAGCCCGGGCCTTGTCGCGCTACAGATTAGCATTCAACATGTAGGGACATGTAATTAAAGACTTCTTCTAAATATATTGCTTTGTGGGGGAGTGCACACATGTTGGCATCTGAGAGCAGTGAGTGACGTCACCACAGGTCGGACTGCCGGCAGCTTGAGAATAGAGTGTGTTATTTCTAACAAACAAAGCAGACTAATTACTTTTTTGCTTTAGAGCAAAGAGCCTCAAAACTCATAGATTAGATGCAGTTCGAAGAGCTGTGAATACTGAGCTGATATGCTAATCACTGCTTTAGAGACGACCACATCCTAACCAGGAAAAGACAGGATGCATGAATGTAAAGCTGCTTGTGGCTGTGCAACAGCATGGAGAGACAACACATTTGATACCACCACATACTGTAGTGTCAAAATACAGCATTCAAAGAGCCCACATAACCTGAAATATGTTTCCCACATAATACTACAATACTGTTTGTCACCTCTTAAAGCCAGCACTGATACCGGGACCCTCTATTTAACCACCTCTGACTCCTCATGATGGCTCATCCAATGATGACATAAAATTAGTTTTTCTTTCTTTTTATCATCCTGTTTTAGGTTACACTGCAGACACCCAAACTGTTAAAATCCAGTTGTGCTACTTCTTCTCTGCCACTGCATTCAGTACAGCCCTTTAACTTTGAAAGAAAGTCTGCAAACTTTTACGATTTCTGTCTCAAAAATAAAAATAAAAAAGATTTTAAAAAAGACATAAAACTTTTGATTTATGGAATGTTTGCGTCTCAAAGAATGAATTGCAGCCATCCACATTGTACTGCAGCATGCTGCATCTGTTAGGTTCATTCTTCAGATGTGTTTTACATTTGTTCGGTGAAATATGTTGCTTTTGTCATATGACTTTAAAGGAAGTATGAAGCATTCAATCACATTCTCACAAACTACAAAAGCTACGAGAAAAAACTTTCCCCAGAACAGCTGTAAGTTTGCTCAGAATGGTAATTCTTGTCTGGGCAATGACTAATGCATTAAAGAGAATTTTTTTCTAATGAGTTGGAGTTAACTGGGTTAAGAAAAGTACTAATACGGTGGCCCTCTTGTCTCAATTGGGGGTAATCCAGAATTACAAATCACCGCTCCCTGCTTACTATATCAGCACAGCCCAGACCTGAGATAACAGACAATTGGGAATTTTATAGCCAAGGCCTCCTTTAAACTGTATGCTGAGCAATACCGGTCCCCAAACACATGGTTGCAGTACTTTATTTTGATACCAACAAGAGTAAGCTTGTATTAACCAGAGACCCCACCAAGTTTGCATCCCTATGTGCCCAAAAGACTCCTCCAAAGCATCTCATATCTACATTGTATACCATGCTCTTGGACAATCAATCCTCTAGCCGATCTACATATCAGGTTAATTGGGAAAAGGAACTAAATTCTGTATTTAGTGATGAGGACTGGATGAAGGCACGCGTCTTAGCCAGTAAAGCCTCGACTTCCTGCTGTATACAGGAGCTTAACTATAAGGTGCTATCACGGTGGTACAGAGTACCAACGCACCTACACTCATTTTTCCCGATGGTCCCTTCTACTTGTTGAAGATGTGAGAAGGACGAGGGCGCCATTTCACACATTTGGTGAGGGTGTATAGAAATACAAGCATTTTTTAGTAAGGTTATCAAAATAACTCACCAAATCACTGGAATACTGGTCCAGGATGACCCCTCTGTCCTCCTCCTCTTCATGTTGCCTATGCCTGTGTGTGAGCTGAGGGGCAGCCAGCTATTTCTGCTTTTTCCATCTCCAGAGAATGGAAGAACTTAGAGCCGACATAACACTCAGACCCTTGAAAAATGTAATGTGGTATGGAGGGGTTGGGCGACCTTCACCACAACCCCAGAGTATGAATCCTTTACTTAAATCCTTGTGGTTTGATTGGCAATTGCCTGTCATGCTTAGTGTGAGGGACCACTATCTCCGGCTGTTCTGTTCTCTCTCATTTGAGTATCTGGTCTGGAGTCTTGCCCTGGAGCCGTGCCCCAGCGCCCTATGTTAGTTTTTTTTGTTTTCTATTTATCCTTAGTACATGTACAGCAAAAAGGGATCTTTGTAGAGGAGTCTGTAACCACCTATCTAATCTGATAGATCCCTTTCATTACGTTGTATATAAACAATGTGTATCTGGCAACTTATAAACCAATGTGAAATTCTTAAAATTTGCGTATACTCATTATGCCTTCATTGAAATCAAATAACAAACAAGACTGTAATTTCATCTGGAAAATGAGGAAGGAATGTGTGCTCTCTTTACCTGTTGTTATAATGCAAATGAGCTTGGATATCTTTTTTTTTTCTGTATGCTTCTCATTTTGTGTGTATAACTGAGATCATGAACTGTAAACATAAGTAAATAGTTTAAAGAGAAATTTCATCTTCCACTGTCTAAATGTTCACATTATACCCCAGTTTAAAGCTAATTATATCAGGTATAGAGGTAGCAGTTGCACCAGAGCCCTGGACCCACATAAAAAGACTTTCGGATTGCAAAATGATACATGATAAGTAATTAGCAAATACATTCTCACACTAAATTGGGCTCAGATTCAGGGTTAGGGATTTGACTGACTTTTAAGGGTTAACTTTCCATTTCCACGGTGCAGCGTCACTTTCGTTCCATTGCCACTCCAACACCATAGGCACTGCAGCACTTCCAGTGAGGCTGCACCAGCAGTGATGGGGTAACGTCAGACCAGAAGTTAGGGTGCAACGGAAGCAAGGAGGGGCTAGTCCATTGGGAATGGTAAAAAGAGCCTTAAACCTAACCCTAAACATGGCTTAGGGTTAAGGTTAGGAGGAGACAATACAAATTTGGTCAAACCAGTTTAAAACTGAACAGGGCCCTATTTTAGCAACATTACTTCTGACTAAAAGGTAAATTGTTATAAAGGAGAATGAGAAGGTTGGGTACTAAAAAAGGAGAATCATATTTCATATGTCTCTTCAGCAGCTTCATGACAAGTCAATTAGGCATTCATACAAGTGTGATTTTTGGAGGTTATTGCTGCTTTGAATTTTAATAATCCGAAGAACGATGGGGTCCCATTCTCAGTGTTACGGGTGCACCCACGGCCCCCGTCCCTGGCCGGCACTTACCTCACCACGCTCCTGTTCCTGGCCGGGCGCTCGCTCCTGTGGCTGGTCAGGTGCGCGATCGCCCCCTAGGACGTGCGCGCGGTACTGCAGCCAAATTTAAAGGGACAGCGCGCCGATGATTGGTTTCATCGGGCGCTGATACTATTTAAGTCCTGCCCCTTCCCAGAAACCTTGCCGAGTCGATAGTGCCCTGTGAGGAAGCGTTCCTGAGTATCTTGTTTGTCTACTGTGTACCGTACCTTCTGCCTCCGTCCCTCGATCACGAACCATTGCCACCTGTCCTGACCTTCTGCCTGTTCCCTGACTATAAGCCTGCTTCACGATTCTGTACTGAGCAACAACTCGGCTGCCACTGCAAGCAAGTCACGTTAGGGGTAGCGACCTGGTAGCAATCCGCCGCAGCAAGTCCATCACGCTTTGCGACGGGCTCTGGTGAAAACCGGACCTACATAGACTCCGCTCCCTAGCGTGGCTAATACCATCGCTTGTGGTGGTCCCGAGGATCCACTACCCCTGACCGTTACCGTGCGCTTCAGCCATGGATCCCGCCAAGGTGCCTCTATCGAGCATCTCGGACCTCACCACCATCGTGGCCCAGCAATCTAAACAGATCGCGCAGCAAGCGCAACAGCTGAACCAACTGACTACTATGATGCAGCAGCTCCTGGCCACTCAGCAGCAGCAGTCGGCTGCCGTGGCTCCATCAGCAGCAGTCGCTCCGGGGATATCCGCCGGCTCTAAGCTCCGGTTGTCCATGCCGACGAAGTTTGACGGGGACCCTAAGGCCTGCAGGTTGTTCATCACCCAGTGTGCCCTCCACGTGGAACTTATGGCTGGGCAGTTCCCGTCCAAAAGATCCAAGGTGGCCTTCGTGGTCAGTCTCCTCTCCGGGAAAGCCCTGGCCTGGGCGACTCCACTTTGGGACCGAGGCGATCCTATCACAGCTGATCTGGCGACATTCCTGCAGGAGTTCCGCGGAGTCTTCGAGGAGCCTGCCCGCGCCTCGTCTGCTGAAACCGCTTTGTTAAACCTACAGCAGGGGAACTCCTCCGTTGGTGACGACGCTGTGCAATTTCGCACCTTAGCCTCTGAATTGGCTTGGAACGACGCAGCGTTGTGCACCACGTTCAAGAAGGGCCTCTCCAGCCAGATTAAGGATGCCCTTTCCACCCGGGACCCTCAGACGTCGTTAAGTGAGCTCATCCACCTGGCGACTCGCATTGACATCCGGTTCTCGGAGAGACGGGAGGAGTCCCGCCAAGAGCGTGAACCAGCTCCTATACGTCGGCTTCCCCGTCTTGCGCCAGTGTGTCTGCGTCCCCCACTGCCCCCTACCCAGCCAGCCTTGGAAGAGGCCATACAAGTGGACAGTACCCGCCTGACTCCTCAAGAGATGGCCCGACGACATGAGGAGAAGTTGTGCCTCTATTGCGGCAGCCCCGAACACTCCGTAGGGGTTGTCCACTTCTTCCGCAACATCCGGGAAACGCACGAACCTAGGTTTCGTGGGAGAGGCATCCCTAGGTGTGAGCAATCCCTCTCCACTGGTCACGTCCAATTCCGGAATCTCGTTCCGAGTGTCGGCCTTCCTGGATTCCGGATCGGCTGGGAGCTTTATAGATGCTTCAGTGGTGACCAAGTATCGTCTCCCGGTGGTCCGCTTAGACCAACCCTTGGTCATTTCCTCCGTCAGTGGTGAGCTATTAAGTGACTCCATCCACTACCGGACTGAACCAGTGGTCCTACAAATGGGAGCCCTGCACAGGGAAAGAATCCCGTTCTTCGTGTTACCCCGTTCTTCCTCGGCTGTTCTACTGGGGCTGCGTCACGCCCCTACGCTCGATTGGAAGACAGGTGAAGTTTTGCATTAGGGTCTGGACTGCCAGTCTCGTTGTCTATCGGCACCCCGCCGGGTGCGCCCCAGTCCTCCGCAGTCCTCTCTCATGCCACTACATGGCCTACCGCAACCTTATCAGGACTTCCAAGACGTTTTCTCTGAGAAGCGAGCAGAGGCACATCCTCCTCATCGCCCTTATGATTGCCCCATAGATCTGCTACCCGGGACTAGTCCTCCCCAGGGTAGGGTCTACCCGCTCTCCGTACCCGAAACTCAGGCGATGTTGGCCTACTTTGAAGAAAATTTCCGAAAAGGTTTCATCCGCAAATCGAATTCTCCGGCTGGTGCTGGATTTTTCTTTGTGGAAAAGAAAGATGGATCCCTGAGACCGTGCATTGACTACCGTGGTCTAAATAAGATCATCATCAAGAACCGGTACCCTTTGCCATTAATCATGGAACTCTTCGATCGTTTTCGGGGGGCCAAGGTCTTTTCCAAGTTGGACTTGCGGGGGGCATATAATCTCATCCGGATCTGGGAAGGTGACGAGTGGAAGACGGCCTTCAATACTCGTGATGGGCACTTTGAGTATCTTGTGATGCCCTTCGGCTTATGCAACGCTCCTGCCGTCTTCCAAGAATTTGTCAATGACATTTTCAGAGACCTCCTGTATGTCTGCGTAGTGGTCTACTTGGATGACATCCTGGAATTTTCTCCCGATCTGGGATCCCACCAGTCGCATGTGCGCCAGGTCCTGAAACGCCTGCGCGAGAACCATCTCTACGCTAAATTGGAAAAGTGCCTATTCCACCAGACCAGCCTTCCCTTTCTCGGCTACATAATCTCTGATAAGGGTCTGCGGATGGACCCCACCAAACTCTCTGCCGTCCTACAGTGGCCCTGACCCGTTGGCCTTCGGGCCATACAACGCTTCTTGGGCTTCGCCAATTATTACCGGCAGTTTATCCTACATTTCTCGACGTTGGTAGCACCAATTGTGGCTCTCACTAAAAAACATGCCAACCCGAAACTGTGGCCTCCGGCCACCGAAGAATACTTTTCCAAGTTGAAGGCAGCATTCGCCTCTGCACCTGTGTTATCCCGGCCAGATACCGAGAAACCCTTCTTTTTAGAAGTTGACGCCTCTTCCATAGGGGCTGGAGCGCTGCTCACCCAAAAGGGGCCCAAGGGCAAGACTCGGACCTGCGGGTTCTTTTCCAGGACCTTCTCACCGGCAGAGAGGAACTATACCATCGGGGATCGGGAACTTTTAGCCATTAAAGGGGTTTTGCCAGGACGTGTCTTATCTGCTAAGAAGGAAATGTAAACAAGCCACGCTGAGCTAAGATAGAGAGAGAGACAGCCAGAGCACAGAGCCGTGCATAAGGGATCGTGTGAAATGTTCACTCAAATAATCAAACTACAACTAGTGGATTCTTTATACAAAAGACAACACCTTTTCTCCACAGCAGCTTGAAAGCTTCTTCATATTCTCTGTCATCAGATAAAGCAGGGATCTACTCAGATAATCACACTACAACTAGTGGATTCTGTATACAAAAGACAACATATTTTTACCCGGTGCCTTGAAAGCTTCTTCAGCTCCCTTTCATCAGATAAGAAGTGTTGTCAGCGCAAGCCCGGCCAGCAGCTCTTGTCAGGTCGTATCTAATAGAAGCTTTTAAGTAACTAAGGGCAGGTAAGGCAGCCTGTAGCTCTCTCAGATTGCAATTTTTGTAATCACATATACTTAGAAAACTGATTAAATACCCATTTTGGAGGATCCCACGTCAACATTAAATCATGGCAAAACCGCTTTAAGCTTGCTCTGGAGGAATGGCGCCACCTCCTGGAGGGTGCTCGTTTCCCTGTGAATATCTTCACAGACCACAAAAATCTCCTCTATCTCCAGAAAGCGCAACGTCAGAACCCTCGTCAAGCGAGGTGGTCTCTGTTCTTTGCCCGGTTTAACTACATTATCCATTTCCGACCGGCAGAAAAGAACGTCAAGGCCGATGCCCTTTCTCGTGCCTCCGATGTTAGTGGGGAAGAAGAGGTTGCTCCACAACATATCGTACCTCCGGAACGTCTGATATCCGTGGCTCCCACTAACCTCCAAGGGGAACCCCCCGGGACGACATATGTGCGCCCTGCGCTCCGGTTGAGGGTCCTGAAATGGGGTCATTGTTCCCGCATAGCTGGACACCCTGGGGTACGGAGGTCTTGTTCCTTGAATTCCCGGTTCTACTGGTGGCCTGGTCTCGCTAACAATGTGAAAGAGTTCATGGAGGCCTGTACCACCTGTTCCCGCAACAAGTCACCTCGCCTCAAACCTGCGGGACTACTCCAATCTCTGCCTGTGCCTAGCTGTCCTTGGAGTCATATTGCCATGGACTTCATAACCGACTTACCGCCCTCTGAGGGAAATACGGTTATCTGGGTGGTCACTGACCGTTTTTCCGAAATGGCTCATTTTGTTCCCTTGCCTGGCCTTCCTTCTGTGCCTCGGCTCGCCAATATTTTTTTCAAACATATCTTCCGTCTGCATGGACTTCCCTTACATATAGTTTCGGATCGGGGAGTTCAGTTCGTCTCGAGATTTTGGCGAGGCCTTTGTTCGCTTCTACAAGTGGAACTGGACTTCTCCTCCACGTACCACCCACAATCCAATGGGCAAGTGGAGAGGGTGAATCAAGTCTTGGGTACCTATCTCCGCCACTTCACATCTGGCAGTCTGCTACCTTGGGCGGAATTTTCGTATAATTCCCTGGACTCTTGATTCCGCTGGGGCATCCCCCTTCTTCATCGTCTTCGGTTGGCATCCCCTGCCCTCTGCCTCCTCCGATGTCCCTGCTGTGGATAATCTGGTCCGCGACCTATCCAGCGTCTGGAGGGAGACGCCCCAGTCCCTGCTTCAGGCTTCTGCCCGTATGAAGACCCAAGCGGACAAGAAGAGAAGACCCCCTCCTTCCTTTGTTCCAGGGGATAGGGTATGGCTGTCTGCCAGATATATCCATTTTAAAATCCCCAGCTACAAGCTGGGTCCCTGTTTTTTAGGTCCCTTTGAAGTCCTGAGGCGCATCAATCCTGTGGCCTACAAACTCTGGCTCCCTCCAACTATGCGCATCCCAAACTCCTTCCACGTCTCCCTGCTGAAACCGGTCGTCCTTAACCACTTTGCCCGGTCTGTGGTTACGCCGTCTCCCGTAGCTGACTCCACCAATGTTTTTACCGTCAAGGAAATTTTGGCCATGAAGACGGTTAGGGGGAAACGATTTTTCTTGGTCGATTGGGAGGGGTTTGGGCCTGAGGAGAGGTCTTGGGAGCCGGAGGAGAACATCCTGGACCCCGGTCATTTGACTAGATTTCTACGGGCCGGGAGGAGGGGGAGGCCGCAGGGGAGGGGGTACTTTTACGGGTGCACCCGCAGCCCCCGTGCCTGGCCGCGGGCGCACCCGCACCCCTGCTGCGGCTCCGGCGGCGGGCAATGCCGCAGCTCTGTCCCCGCAGTCCGCAGCGTCCTTCCCTGGCCGGCACTTACCTCACCACGCTCCTGTTCAGGGCGCGGTACTGCAGCCAAATTTAAAGGGACAGCGCGCCGATGATTGGTTTCATCGGGCGCTGATCCTATTTAAGTCCTGTCCCTTCCCAGTAACCTTGCCGAATCGATAGTGCCCTGTGCCTTGGGAGGAAGCGTTCATGAGTATCTTGTTTGTCTACTGCGTACCGTACCTTCTGCCTCCGTCCCTCGACCATGAACCATTGCCGCCTGTCCTGCCTTCTGCCTGTCCCCGACTACGAGCCTGCTTCACGATTCTATACTGCGCAACACCTCGGCTGCCACCGCAAGCAAGTCACGTTAGGGGTAGCGAACTGGTAGCAATCTGACACAGCAAGTCCATCCCGCTTTGCGGCGGGCTCTGGTGAAAACCGGCCCTTTAGACTCCGCTCCTTGCGTGGTAATCCCTCGTTGGGGTGGCCCAGAGGTCCAACCTGACCATTACACTAGTTTTAATGGAGGGGATCATGTCTCTAACTCTATTGCAAATCTTATTAGAACCAAAGGGTTAGGGTTGAGCCCTACATGTCCCCCAAAAACATGGGTAGCAATTTTCAGCGGAGTACTGGCCTCCTTTGGAGCTTTTTTATGGTTCTGCTTTTAATCCAGGAGCAAAGATCAACATTATATCCTAGCTTGGCTGTGTCTTTGCTTAAAATCATATCACCTTATTTTTCCCTTCCCCCCATTGAGGGGAAAGAAGGATCAAATGAAAATTTTAATTTTTTGTCACTTTCTAGCTTCCTGTATCATTAGCAAAGTGATAATGGTCCAGGGTTACTTAGTGGTTGAGACATTGTATGACAGAATACATGAATACCTCATGATTTGCAGGCAGTAATAAAAAACCTCTTGAAAATATAAATAAAAAAAAAACTCCCCCAAAAAAACACTTTTTGGGGCAGTATAAATTCGGTCGGGGTTTTGCACCTTTCCCCCGGTTTTGGGCGAAATCTGCGGTGATTTATGTCGGGCCGGGGCGCGTATACTTTCCATGTAAAGTCCACGCGCCTCGCCGTGTTTGGGGCAGTGCGGGACTTGGGGCGTGTGGCGCTGCGCCTATGATTTGCCCCCCGGGGTAGTCACTCATACATGGGGGGGGAAAAGCCCGCTCGCCGCCAGTGTGTGGGGGCGTGCGGGGAATGGGCGCAGTGTGGTGCTGCGCCAAAGATTCGCCGGTCCGGGGGGGTGGCTCTTAGGATGGGGGGAATTTCTCAAAAATTCGATTCGGTCCTTGCCGAATTTCCCAAAAATTCGTTTAGTTGAAATTTCTTTGGGAAAAGGTTAAAAAGCAGTATTTTCAGGTGACAGAGCCCGAGGGTGCTGTAGAAAGTTGTGCCATGCTTAAATTGCAGGGGGCTTGGTTTGGTCTTCATACAATTTATGTTTTGTATACACGCGTGCTGCCCCCGTTTAGAAAACGCTTCACTATAAATTTTCCCCGGGCTTAAGAGGGGAAAATGACCAAAAAAAAATCAAACGGGGGGGGTGAAAAAATTTCGCGGGGGGAAAAAAAAGGAGGTGGTGGAAATTTGGAAAGGGTGGGGTGGGGGAGAGAGTGGGCGGGTGGGGAAAGCCATTCTGGAGGGGAAAAAAGGAAAGCCCAGGTGGACAATGAGAGGGGAGGCCGGGGGCAGCGATGAGGTCAGGCAGTGGCACAATGACATTTGGGGTGGCAAAACAGGGAAGCAAGAAGGCACAAACAGGGGAGGTCACGGGAGCAGCGTTTGGTCAGGCTTTGGGCCAATGACTTTGGGGCGGCCCCAAAAAAAAGCCACAGATGGGAAAAATAAACAGTGTGGAGGTCACGCGCAGGCCCTGGTCAGGGGGGCACAAAAAACATTTGGAGGGGCAAAAAAAGTATTTAGGCACAGAGTGGCACAATGATACGTGTGGAGGTACAAGCAGCAGCTGAGTCAGGCAGTGGCACAATACATTTGGAGGGGGCAAAACAGTTTTTAGGGCACCGGTGGAATAACAGGTGGAGGGCAGGGGCAGCATGAGGTAGGAGTGGCAATGAATTCTGGAGGGCGGCAAAAACAGTATTGGCCCCCGAGTGGCACAATTACAGTGTGGAGGGCCGGCGAGATGAGTAGGCAGTGGACAATGCATTCTGGAGGGGGCCAAAACAGTTTAGCCACAGGTGGCACAATAACAGTGTGGAGGTCACGGCGGTTTAAAAC